>CM073599.1:22507237-22709737 GCA_037074985.1 Solanum bulbocastanum
CTCTAAAATATGGAGACATGATTTACATAGTTTTTCATGAGAAAATTAGGCTAAACCATGAATATATCCACTGGCCTTGGTTGGATAAGAGAGGAAACTATCAAGAACCCTAAGGGATTTGGGGAAAATATTTGGAGGAGAGAGGAGAGAGCTTGAGAGCACCTTGAGATATATCAAAACAAGAACGGAAAAATGAGGCAAGTATAGGCTTTAAAAAGGGCCCTTTAACCGCCTCTCGTTGCTCCAATTTAGACCACAAAATGTCTAGTAGGTGATGCAACCAGAGGCGGATCTAGGATTTCGAGTCAACTGGGTGCCAAGCAGAGGCGGACCCTCATGATTTGATAGCGGTGCACCCGTTAACTTCTAAAAAACGTGCTTGAGAAACGTATAATCAACAGTGCACCTATAAGAAGCGTAGGGGTGCCCTTGTGTAGTTGGTACAATCCAGAGGAATCACTCGCGAGAATACAGTTCAAATTTAGCTAGAACCCTATTTCATTATTTTTATTTTAAATTTAGCTTAGAGCTCATATTTGAGTCATTAGTGACCAAGAAAATACTACATTATTCATTAATTGTAGTAAAAGTTTCGCTATCTACCTAAATTAAGATAGTATTGATGCACCAAAATCTTCAAATTTTGGATTCGCCTCTAATGCCCAGTAGACTCAGATTAAATCAACTTTAGATTCAAACAGAATTATTCGTCTAATGGACGGATGGGTGAGCAGGATTGGGTGACGGACTGAAGGCTGAAGCTTTGATTAATTACAGATTTTTGTTGTTGAAAGTTTAAAGGAACAACCAGGGTTTCAATGGTGAAGAGAAAAAAAAAACTTTTCTTTATGTTTAATCAAATAAAAGAAAAGTAAAAAATTTAAATTAAATTAGTTAAAAAATAATTATTGATTAATACTTAATAATAATAAGTTAACAAGTAAAAAAAAAAATCAAAAAAACAAAAGAGAATGTGCCTTGTAGTTAAAAATGAAACTGCCTGCAGTCAAAAAAAATAAAAAAAGGCTGCCTGCAGTTGAAAAAAATTAAAACAAAAAGCAGTTAGTGGGGTTCGATCCCGCAAACTTAGACACAAAAAATTGATTGCCTACCACTGGCACCATAGATCACTTTTGTTTATTGGGTGGCACGTTAATTATTTATACATATGGTGTATATAAATACCTATATATAAATAGAGTTTTCATTGAAACTCGTGGGTGGCGTGGCACCCCCACGGGTCTTAATAGATCCGCCCCTGGATGCAACTACTTGGTCCTTCAACTTCTATCTTTGTTGTATGGGGCAAAGTGTTGACCAATCAAGAACTCCCATGTTCAGTATATGCATGTCATGGAAATGAGGATGTTGAGGTGGATGTGTGGTAATACAAGTGCGATAAAATTAGGAATGAGAATATTCGGGATAATTTGGGAGTGATCTCGGTTGTGGACAAGATGGGGGAAGATTGAGATGATTTGGACATGTGAAGAGCAGATGAGCAAACACCTAAGTGAGGAGGTGTAAGAGGTTGGTTATAGTAGGTACAAGGAGAGGTAGAGGTAGGCCAAAGAAGTATTAAGGAGAGATGATTAGAATGGACATGCCGCTGAGGACTTGACCTTAGATAGAAAGGTGTTGAGGACGCGCACTAGGTAGAAGGTTAGTTGTGATTTGCTTTTCGAGGGTTAAAACTTGTTGGTATTTGTCGTTGTACTAGCCGTATTTTGTAATTCTTGCTTTTGATATCTATTATCGTTTGTTGTCTACTATGTTTCGATTATCGCACTATTTTGTTGTTGTTGTTCCTTTCTTGTAGGCTTTTTACTGCTTCCCTTTTTAGTTGTTATGTTTTCTATACTTTTTTCTGCTTCTTTGTACTTTAATTTTCTACACTCGAGAGGGGTTTTCGGAAACAACCTCTCTACTTCGACGAGGTAATGATAAGGTCTGCATATACTCTAACCTCCCTAGACCCCATTTGTGGGATTTTAGTGCATATGCTAAATTAAGTTAAGACTTAAGTGGGCTTTGGCTGTCCATTCTTCTCTTTTTCCTTTTCCTTATCTTTCACTCACTTAATATGGGACACAAATTGGTCAATTAGCCTAGTAGGTGATGCACCTACTTGGTCCTTTTAGCTTGGTCCGTATACCTTAAGTAGATGATGCACATACTTCACTTGCTAGCCTAATTAAGTTAATCAAGCAGGTCACTTATGTTATTATATTTTTCAAATCTTCATCTCTTTACTTTAACTTTGCACTTTTATACATTTAGCCACTTTGAACTTTTAAGCTCAACCACACCTTACTTTCTCGAGTTTAATTACTTTCGTCAATGTTAACTTAGTCATATACGTGTTGGAAGATACGGGTTATTACATAACTATATTATTTCACATTTAACTGCGACTGGGATTGTTAAGTTATCTTGGTAAACTATGAGTAGGCTTAAAGGATCAGAATCAGAGAACAGTTGTGGAGCTTTTCACGCCGTGTTGGTAACAGTAGGCTTTCCAGTTCTTCCTTAAGAAGGGATAGTTGTTCTTTTGGGGAAAGGGCACTATCACTCTTTTTAAGATATCAATCCCGTAAGAACCTGCTCTACTAAAATAATTGTAGCTGATGGATTTTATGGAGCAAAATTATCCGACAAGTATGTATTGAGTTAGTAGAAACAAATTCCGACTTTTAGGTTTAAAGCAAAAGTACTAGCTAAAATCCATGACTTTTTGGCTTTTAAAAGTCTTTGTAAGTTCAAAGCTGAACTTGTAGTTGTTTTTATCGGAAGTGAATACCGAAGATGCTCTACAAGCTGTCATGGAAAGTATCAAATTTAGCCAAAAATCTTTTAGGAGTAGAAGGGGGTTACAATTTTAAATTTCTGTATGGTCCAGGCCATTAATTTTCTCAATACATCAATGGAGGGAATGTTTTAGAGAGTGATTGTTTACCCTGTAGATATAGGAATTCAAGCATGAAATGGTCATGGTACAAAATAGAGATGTTTAAAGTGGAACTGTTTTAGTTCACATATTGCTGTCCATTGATAGACTGCAACAATGGAAATTAAAGTTAGTATAACTTGGCATTAAACTCATGCTTATATAGTTTGGTGTTCACCTCTTGATTAGAAATAAAGTACTTCTCTGCAGGATGATGTAAATTATTCTGCCTTAACCCTCTCTTGGCTTATCTGAAATCAAATCGTTCTTCAATATTAACGAGTTATTCACAAGGAACGTTAAACGCTCCTCTATCTTATTTTTTTTTTAACAACAATAACTGAACCTCAATCCCGGACAAGTTGGGCTCTAATCTTCACTGTCCATGTACTATTTTAGCTCTACCTTAGTACAATCTTTTATAGGATAAATTAAAAATAAAATTGAAATAACATTAAAAGTTCTCCATATTTTCTTACTGCGAGACTCTTAAAAAGTAATGGACTAGAATAAACATACTAACATGACTAAAAATTTATTCTAATTGTGATTTGTATGTCCCACATGTATCTTTGGCTTTTGCTAGGTCGCTGATCTTGCAAGACGTCTTTCTATGTGTTTTATGTTACCTCACCCCCTTTTAAAATGGGGATTTTTTATTTTGATGGAGGTGCATTCAATATTCCTTGTGAACAACTCTTTATCATTGATGAACAACAAAGGACTTCATTTCGGATACAAAATCTTGAAAAGAAGAAGAATCATTTGGATCTATCCTCTCTATGAGGAGCGACGGAGCTTTAATGGAGGATTTGGGTTGAATAATCATTATGGACAGTGAGTGAAGGAGTGGATAGAGATGGAAAAAATAATCTTAAAAAGGAATGGTTGAATTGGGGCAATCTTGAAAAGCCAAAAGATTGAACAACATAAATATCTAGTGGAAGGTAAAGAGGGACCACAATGATTAAGAAACTTGTAGGTTTTTGGTTTGAGGTCAATGGTTAAATCAAATTTGATGGTTTTGATTTCTTTTATTTCTCACCTATTACTTAGTAGGCATATGCTTAATTCTTTTCGCATCTAAGCTTACATCATTTTTTTGTTGCTATGACCTACGTCTTTACTGATTACAAAGTTATGGGCAACTACTTTAATACATCTTGGGTTTGCATTTTAAAATATTTATCTCATAATCTCTTTATTTTCAGGTGTATTCCATTTAGGTTTAGAAATATGGAAGAAAATAGTGGTGAGACATCTGAGAAGATAGTTGAAGTATTGATGATAAACTCGACAAGTGGGCCTGGTCTTCTATTCCCAAAGGTGAGAAATTGTTAAACATTATCCTATTGAATTGGTAATGTTTGAAGTGCTTTTTTGGCCAGAGTTAACTTACGCTATGTGGTTTAATCTTGCAATGGATCTGGTTATTTTTTTAATCTTTTAACCTTTCTTTTTGAACTATTACGGTGTGAAATGGTAAGACTGAAGCACATCTCGACTATTCCACCAAGTCCCGACAAATGTGTCGATTGGATCGGATATTGGCAAGTTGAAAATGGATTAGACAAAAATGGATAAAATACTTGACCCCCTCATATTTAAGACAGATAAAAAAAATGGGCGATGTGACAAATAACATGGGTACTCATATTATCTGTGGCTTCTTGAAATTATTGAGAGCCGTTGAACTGGGTCAAAGATCTTAACTTCATGAATCTATTTAATCATTCTCGGCCAAATTTGAATTTGACATGAGACAGAGTTAATGCTAGGTCGTAGGTTTGGAGACAAACTCTAGAGTCTTAAGGCTTAGGTTGAGTAGGACAAAAACTAAATATTTGGAGAGCAAATTTAGTATTGTGTTAGATGAAGCAGATGTGGAAGTAAGGCTTATTACACAAACTATTTTCAAGAGATAAAGTTTGAAGTATCTTGGGTTCGTAATCCACGATAGTGGTGACATTGATGATGATGTCACACAGTGCATTGGGGCAGCATTGATGAAATGGAAGTTTGCCTCTGGGGTCTTGTGTGATAAAAAGGTAACACCTAAACTTAAAGGTAAGTTATACAGAGTGGTGGTTAGACCATCCTTATTGTATGAGGAGTAGTGCTGGCCAGTCAAGAACTCACACGTTCAGAAGATGCATATTGTAGAGTTGAGGGTATTGAGATGAATCTGTGGGCATACTAGGATTGACCAGATTAGGAATGAGGTTATCAAGGAGAAGGTGGAAATGGTTTGTGGCGGACAAAATGAGGGAAGCCAGACTGAGATGGTTTAGGCATATGCATAGGAGGTGCGACGACGCCTCAGTAAGAAGATGCGAGAGGCTGGTTGTAGGTTTTGTGGAGGGGTTAGAGGTAGGCCGACTCACGGGATCTTTGAGCGATCAAATGGACGACTCCCATTGAACAACTGTGGGGTGTAAAGGTGAAGCAGACAGTCTATGGTGAATTCCAATTTGGCTTTCTCGGCCAAATATCGAATACATGCCACCAATCTCCAAACTTGCGGAACTAGTTAAGTTAGGGAAACCCGATATAGCCGGTAAAACTCCTCATCAACCTTTGGTACTGGGAGTCCAAATTCAATGGTGAACGGGGATGTATAGATCAAGGAAAAGCCTTCAATGTGATGAATGATCTTAGTTTCCCCATTAATGCCCATGATGTCCATTGTGTCATTCCAATCACAGTCAGACTTTAAGGGAGGTCACTTTCTTGTATTAGTGACCTAAAAGTTTCCACTAACTTATCATAGTCGTCACCTTAATGGTCACCAATTTAGACAAGAGATTGGGGAATGATGTCAGCAAGAAAGATTTCCTCATCAAATTTGTAAGTGCTCTCGTCGATGGGAGCCTTTCCTCTTTGGTGAGTCGGGGTCTAGCTTGTCCCCTCAAAATGACCGTCATTAGGGAAGGAACCAAGAAGCTACTTGGTAGAGATTTAGAAAAGGCGAAAGAATGTGACATAGCAAAATTAGTTTGCTGAGAAGCAGAGAAAAATGGCTGAAGAAAGAACACTTTTGAGTTTGCTTCTTTGAGTATGGGCTCCTATCAATGATAAATGTTGATGTAAATAAAAAAGAGTATTTTTGCCACAGTGAATCTTAGGGTAACGCCCAACCAGCAGGTGCACATGCCTTGACAGGAGGCTCAAAGAGACATCATCGAAAGAGATCCAAGGACAATTAAAGATGGTCGTATGACTGATTTTTTGAAAATGACAGTCTTTTCGATTGTTCTCATACCAAAACTTATAACTCTTCCACTTCTTAAATGTATTTCATCAAGTATCTGGAAAGTTGGGGACTATCTGTATATGGTAATGGTAAAATTCTGGCTTGGCAAAAGGATCCGTTGGGATTTGACATGTGCAAGCATTGGTTCAATCAAAATTGGGCCCGCCATGGAGTCTCTAGTCTTGACACATCAACATCGCGGAGTCATTGCCGCCAAGGGATCTTGGGCCATTGACATCTTGATACAGAAAGGATCATTCCATGATCGTGATATCACAACACCACCTTCACGGGACCTTCTCCTCTGGGTCCTAGTTCTTTGCCTAGTCGGTATATGCTCGTAATGATTTTCGGCGCACCAGTCAACCTAGACTTCAGACACATGACACCTCTTGGATACTGTTAAGGGTAGCCTTTTGGGTACTTGGTTGTGGAGATTTGCGGTGGAGTGACAAGCTTTATGGACAAAGGTATAAATATGGAGTCGTGGAAGGGGGATGGAGAACAAATGTGATTACTATGCCTTCGGGTGTGGTGTGTGGAGGAACCTAATGAAGGGGTGAGGGTGAGGGTGAGGGGTGAGGGGTGAGGGGTGAGAAGCCTTTAATGACAACATTGCTTTTAAGGTTGGGGATGGGAGTAGAGTTCGTTTTTGGAGTCATTAATGGTGTGGAGGTTTGGTGCAAAAGGATGATTTCACAATTTTGTATGGGGTCTCTTGTCAAAAGGAATTACCTGTTCGGTAAGTTTGGAGGACACAAAGGGATGGGACCTTTTGGAGTTTGAGGTTCAGTAGGAATTTCCAAGATTGAGAGGTGACAGCTTTAGAGATAACTCTCTTTACTTCACAATCAATGCGAGCCAGTCAACAGACCTGATGCTTTAAGTGACTGCTTTGTCGCTTTATGCAGTGAAACGGCCCTGAAGCAGCAGAGCAGCTGTGCAAGGTGCTGAAGCGAAGCAGTTCAAGAGAAGCATGCGCTTTTATGGCTGAAGCAGTGTGTAGTATGAAGCATCACTTCTGTTTTTTAACCTTTTAAAAGGTTTAATTTTGAATAAAATGAAGTCAGTGACAACGACTTTTAATTTTAATTCTGAAATAGGGCTTTCAGTCTTCTCCAGCGGTGACTTTCAGGTAAGCTTCTTCTCTTTCTTCTGCTTTCCCACTGACGTTAAGGTCTGCAGGATTCTTTTTTCCTTCTTCTCCAGCAATCTCTAGCCTCTGTTTTTTTTTTTTTTTTTTTTTCAGCTCTTTTTGTTATTAGGAGTTTTCTATTTAGTTATTTTATTTGCTTTGATGTACTAGGCAAGGGTTTTTTTTCTTCTTTATCTTTGTTTCAATTTTAATTAAAGTAGCTAAAATTCATTTTTTTCTTTTTCAAATAGTCCAATTTCAATGATTTTTTTTTTCAATTAAAGTAGTTGAGTTTTAGTTCTATCCAAATAGTCCATTTTCAGTGGATTGTTAATGTCACGCCCCGAAGCTACCCCCAGGACGCAGACACGGGACCTAGGATAACGAGTGACCCCAGGCTAACCCTGTTGGCATATCATAAGCATACTAAAGATAAACTGAATCAATAAATATTGTGCGGAAGCTAAATCATAGAAGAATCTGAAATGATGGGGAAATACCCATATACTAAGTCCGAATATATGAAAAACTGAGAGTTTGAATACAAATGAAAAGTCAAACTCTAACACTAAAGTTGAAATTAACTATGTTTGAAAAAAAGCCTCTACTGACTAGAAATGCTGGGAACATGCCCCAGCTAGATCTAGCAAAACTGAAACTAAGACTAAAATGGAAAGATAACATGTCAATTGTCCTCGAAGAATGAGGACTCACCACTGCTGTTGCTGAATTGAAGATCAGGAACCGATCTATGCGTGATCTGACTACTGAGGACCTGAACCTACATCACGAGATGTAGCGCAGAGTATGCGTCAGTACTTGAAAGGTACTGAGCATGCAGGATAGAATAACGTTGAATAATAACATAACTGAACAAACAATAAAGCAATAATATAATCTAAACATGATAAGGATACATGGCTAAACTGAATGCAATGACCTAGTTATAACATGCTGAGACTGAATACTGAACTATACTGATAACATGGTCAATGCAATAGAATCTGACTAAACTATGGGAGAGCTACTAATAACCGACATAAAACCACATGAGCTAAATGTGGAGTCCAATGTATACGCCCATCGCGAGGACCCAATATACCCTGCCAGAGGTATAGAGGCATGCTGGCGTGATCACTAAAATGATGCCCACAGAGGGGACTTACAACCTATGGGGCACGTAGTTCTGGGACTTAAGGGTGATTGACCCTAGTCCACTCGATATTATGCTTCCCATATGATTAAGTAATTAACAGTTTATGACTGAAATGCGGTAATACTGGATAGCTCAAAATACTGACATGCAAATTGAGAATGCAACATTAATATGCTGATAATAATGCATTCGAAAACTGAGGCATGTTTATATATAACTGAATTAACTGGCCTAGCATGTGTAATTCATGAACTAAAAGAACTACATAGCTAGGGTTCTGAGGTTATGCATGAACCTGGGTAATAACGATACTGAATTCATGATAATACGATTTGGATCATTCTAATAGCTAAAACCCAACAATTCTAACATTCAAGAAACCCTAAGTCTACATAACATTAAGTGAATCAAGATTCTGACTGAAATCTAGGGACCTAATGGGTGAAAGGAACCCACTAGTGAAATCCCACATACCTGGTGACGAATTGAGAAATATTTCGATTTTGGTGCTGGATTTGATGGAACCTTGCTGCATTCTTGAACTAGGGTTCTTGACCTCTTTCTCCTCTTACGCTCTAATTTTTCTAAGTTTTGAAGAATGATCTAACTTAGGTAAGTTCTAGCTATGTTTCTAGGCTAAAATTGACCAAAACCACGTAGTTTAGGGTTTAAACGGTGTAGTTTAGGGGTCCAATGCATAAGGAAAAGACCAAAAGATCCCTGACTTAACTGTTGTCGGGGTCACCAACGGTCCGTCGATCGATTGACGGTCCGTGCTGGTCAACCATCAATGGGGTTCTGGGGGTTGAAAATTGGGGTTTGATCCACGGACACGGACCACAATCCGTGGCCTGACCTACGGTCTGTTGGTCCAGCCATGGGTTGACACTTAGCCAAAATTTTGGGACTTTTCTGGGAGGGCTGTAGGTGACCATCCAGGGACCACAGTTTGTGGCCTGACCTATGTTCTGTAGGTCCAGCCATGGGTTGACACTTGGCCAAAATTTTGGAACTTTTTTGGGGAGGGCTGCAGGTGACCACCAGCACGGACTGTGGGTCACCTTATGGCCTGTAGGTGGTGCCCGTCGGTGGCACCTGTAGCTTTTGAAATCTACAATCTGGTCTGTCTAGGATACGGGGTGTTGTCGTTAAACTTTTTTTTAATTGGCTGAGTTTTTATTCTTTTGCTCTTAAAGATTGTAAATGGCATAACAAGATCAAAGCGAAACAGGCTTGAATGTATGCATAGAAAGTTAGTGATAATGACAAGACCTATATTTAATGTCTTTATTGCAATAAGATCACAAAAGTGGGGATTTATCGTCACAAGCATCATCTCATCATTGGTAATCCAAACGTTACTGTTTAGATATGACACTTGGGCCTAACTCAACCCCAAAAGCTAGCTCATGATGGGAAGTCTGCCCAAGTCCATATAAAGAGACCAAATTCCCATCTCTCTATCGATGTGGGACATCTTAACACTCCCCCGCACGCCTAGACCTCAACTGGAGTGTGAGCACTTCTAAATGGGGACCATCATCGGTGAACAACAAATCGGAATGGGCCTGACTTTGATACCATGTTTAGATATGACACATGGACCTAACTCAAGCCCAAAAATTAGCTCATGAGGGAAGGTTTGTCCAAGTCCATATAAGGGGACCAAATTCCTATCCCTTTACCGATGTGGGACTTCTTAACACTCCTTTGCACACCTAGACCTCAACTAGAGCATAAACACTTCTAAATGGGGGCCCAACATCGATGAACAACAACTTGGGATGGGTCTGGCTTTGATACTATGTGAGAAATATAAGGGAAGAATATTATTGAATTGTTGTTGGGTCTACATTATTACATTGAGACCCTATTTATAGACACTAAAATACAATCATTACCAAGTAGGATACTAGTTACTATTCCTATTTCTCTTTGTATTCCTATTCCTATTCTAAATTGGATTGTATAAACCTATTCCTATTCTAATAGGATTGTATAAACCTATTTCTATTCTAATAGGATTGTATAAACCTATTCATGTTCTAACACTCCCCCTCAAGCTAGTGCATACAATTCATGTACCTAGCTTCTTACAAATGTAATTAATACGAGGACTGATGAGGAGCTTGGTGAGATATCTGCAAGTTGATCACTCGACTTCACAAAATTGACATTCAATCTCAATGTGCTTAGTCTTCTCATGAAATATCGGATTTGATGCATAATGCCGATAAAATGCAGAGTGATAAATTAGAGTGTTGAACTTCCCAAACCAAGATTTCACACGCTATTTCAGACCATAGAGTGACTAACACAATCGACATACAAGACTACTAAACTCCCCTTGAGCAACAAAATTAGGTGGTTGCTCCATATAGACTTCTTCACAATGCAACGGTCACCATAAGTGCTCAAAATCTAGTATAAAGTGTATGGATCATGTTGGAATCAATAGACGAGTCAATATTAAAAAAGAAAGTCACTGAAAAATTGACCGAAACATGCTCATATGCCGGAATATTAGAATTGATAGTTGAAAATGACCACAATGTAAGAAATAAAATTATATAGGTAGGGTCGGAATGATGGCACAACCCAACTGGAAAATAGAAATTATATAGGAAAAATCGGGTTGACTACACGATTATTGAAAAAGAGAAATAATATGAGTAGGGTCAGAATGATGGCACAACCCTACTGAAAAAAAGAAAGAAATTATATGGGTAGGATTGGAATGATGGCACAACCCTACGCAAATCAGATTTGAGGAGTCACTGGAAAGACGAATGGAACTACGCAAATCAAATTTGAGGAGTCACCGAAATGACACAGTTCTATGAAACTCAAATATGAGAAAGTAGTTCGAAAAAACCCACGGTACTACACAAATTGAAAATGAAAAGTAGTTTGGAGAATGCACGGTGCTACACAAATAAGATGTGCAAAAAAAAGTAGTCACCGAAAGGATGACACGGTGTTACACAAATTAAATATGATTAAAAAGGTAGTCACCAGAAAGATGGCACGGTGCTACGCAAATAAGATATGAAAAGTAGTCACCGAAAAGATGGCATGGTGCTACGCAAATAAGATATGAAAAGTAGTCACCGAAATGATGGCACAGTGCTACATAAATTAAATATGAAAAAGTAGTCACCGAAAAGATGACACAGTGCTACACAAATTAGATAGAAAAAAATAGTCACCGAATGATGGCACGATGCTACACAAATTAGATATGAGAAAATAATCACATGAAAGATACATGGTGACCCAACTTTTGCTAACATAATCATTGGCCAGACGGGCAGAATATATGGGTAATAGCCACCCGCCAGCAGCGGAAGCTCTTTGATTTTATACCAAGATCGTAAAGGCTCTGAAAACATCCACAATGTAGTCAATAAAGAGTTTTGTTTATGGAGAGATTTCCCTCAACATTTTTAATATCTTCTTTTTTTAGTTTTTCATATGTAGGCCAATTGGCTAAACAATATAATAATATACTTATTTTTAGTATAAGTTTTTGTTATTTGATTTATCAACCATATGATATGCAATTGTAAGCTTTCACATGACGCCCTAATCACTTTTGAACCGAACAAGTTAGGATCGAAATAAGCAGATGTAATGCAGAAGCTAGCAAAACAAACCTCGAAAGACCATGAGTAAGAAAACAAACGAGAAATATACCAAAAGACACAAAGATTTAACGTGGTTCGGTCAATCGACCTACATCGACAAAGGAGATGAACAATCTGCTATAGATATGAGAGTACAAAATATAGAGAGAAATGACCTCAACCAATTCACTCGGAATATTAGGAGGTTCACAAATTATCCCCCATAACCAAAACTCTCAAAACCCTAGAACTACATTGTGAATGCTAATTAAGTTAGAAGGAACAAGTCTATATTCATAGAGTCCTAAAACCTTTCCTGCGAGAAAAAGACTAGTTAATATTAAACCTTTTCCTAAAAGGGAAACCTATTTATTGTAAGAAAGTCGAGGCAAATAAAACCTAACAAATCTCCCCCTCTACCTGAATTTCTGTCAAAATAAATTTGTCCACCTTCTTCACATAATTTTTAGGATCTTGCATCTACGAGAAAAACACTAGTCAAAGTATTAAACCTTTTCCTAAAAGGAAAACCTATTTATGGTAAGAAAGTCAGGGCAAATAAAACCCAACAAATCTCCCCCTTGGCCTGAATTTCCGTCAAAATAAATTTGTCCACCTTCTTCACATAATCTTTAGGATCTATTGCATCTCTCTCCATAATCTCCTGAAGACTGCAGGTGAGGACGTGGATCATATTTTACTACATTGCAAGATAGCCATGAGGATATGGTGGGATATCTTAAGAGGGTTTGACGTTTCTTGGACAAAACCAAGATCAGCGAAGGAATTGGTGTTTAATTAGAAGAGTGGAGTTAGAAGAAGAAGACACAAGGCTTGGAATGTTACTCCTCTTTGCTTTAATGTGGGTCATTTGGAAAGAGAAGTAGTAGAGTTTTTGAAGGGGTGGAGCTGACTTGCTAAATTGAGGAGTAGTGTCCAATCCCATATTTTCTTTCTGTGTAGTTCCTGTTTTGTATTGAGGATTGAGTATCTTTTGGAGTCATACTTGTAGGTTTCTCCTTTTTTGGTATATCTCTTGTCTACGACCAAGTTGGTCTTGTTAGTATCAATGCAATTTTTTACTTGATCAAAACAAAAACAAAAAAAAAAAAAAAAAAAAAAAAAAAAAAAAAGAGTTGCCTTTTTCTAAGGGCAGAGTAGCCTTTTTGTACTAGCATCATTAGCTTTTTTGCCCCTTAAGTAAACGCTTGCATGGGAGAGAGAGAAATCTCATCTTCACTTGTAAGCTAACACCATTGAAAAGATGTGAGAATAGAAAAAATATAAGAATTACTTATTTCTTGTTATTCTTACTTGTCCTTATCTTTACTCCTGTTCTTTGTCTTGTTCTTCATGTAATTATTACTCTCTTTCATTCTTGCTTTATCAATTTAGCCGAAAAAGAGAGAGGTTTGGTCAATATAGTACACTTCCCTTTAATCCCATTTTAACAAATTTAACTACTATTGCATAATATCTATTTTTCCGGCAAACAAATATCAGTCCATCCATTGTTGAGAGTGGATTCCACCACAATGATTGACCTTCTTCCCTTTTCAAGCTGCCTCACAATGTATAGGTACCTCCCATGTATGTTGAAATGCTGGAAAATCTAGATGTTACTCTGTTTCCCCTTCTTCCCCAACTGCCATAGTTGTTGCCCTGTCTATTGGAAGCAATACACAAGACTTGACATATCCAAAGGAGGGAATTGCTAATAAAATTTCGACTAACAAGTCATGGTCTTCTTTCAATCCATTCAGCTATGTCCATTTATGTACGTCTTGTTAACTAAATAATCAGTTATGCCACACCACGTATCATCCAGTTGGCTCAAGTCGAAGAGAGATAAAGAAAAATCAAAGATACAGTGATCGTGCCATAAGACCTTGTTCCTTTCTACTTGATGTTCTATATTTTCCTCCGTTTTACTGCTTGTGCGTACCAAGAGTCTTTCTGCGTAACATTTTCAAGGACAATCACAAGCAAAGACCTATGATCCATTAAAATAGAGGAGAGAAAGATACAATTTTTAGATAATGAACCCACCAAATAAGTGATCACCAGGAAACTATGAGAGAGAAAACTGAAGAGAGGAAAAAAAAAAGAAGAAGCTAATGTCTAGATTCTAGAAGAGAGAAGAGCGAGGGAGAGAGAAGAGGAAATCGAATTCTGGCAACTGGAAGAAGTATGAGAGAGGGGGAGCATCTCTCACTAATAGTTGTATTTCCCTTATGTTTCATATGTCTAAATATGAAATTTTATAACATATTAGCTAAGTTGCTCAGACTCGGTGCTGGTGTTTGGTACGAGTACAGATTCTAGCTTTTGGATCCTTCATGATATAGTTGATGTTTTGATTGGCTTATTTTAAGTAGCTTTTGACTTTTAAGCTATTTTTTTTTTAATTTTTGGAAGTGTTTGGGGAACACAACAAGTGCTTAAAAACACTTTTTTAGGCTGAAAAAGTAACCCCCCCCCCCCCCCCCCCCAAAAAAAAAAAAAGCCAAAAGCCAAAAGTTGGGTGTTCCCAATTTATGACTTTTAGCTTTAGCTTATTAGCTACTTAAAATAGCCAATCTGAACACTCCCATAAACTTTTAAGATTCAGATCCAGTTATGGATACGGATGCGGGGATTCAGCTAAAAACAATTCAAATATCTAAAAATAGAGTTATAAAATGCAAATATGAGATATTATGTGGAAACTTGAGGAGAAAATATTAATCAAGAGGATAATCTCAAGAGACTAAAAGGAAAAGGAGTGACATAAAAATTTCTATATACAAGGTATTCTATCATCTTTAATTTCACCTTTAATTTTGTTTTCATTACATAAATCATTGAATCTGTCCAGAATTTCTTTGTCAATTTTGGTCAAAGTACCCAAAAATTGGTTGACCAGATCGGTTATGGATCCCACACCCACTCTCATGTTGTGTTCTACACGGGTGCGACACTGGAAGTGAAGAGTTCAAGCTACTTAGCATATTAGCACTTCATTCGATCAAAGATCAACATTGAGTGCATACTTTTGTTTTTCTTAATTATTGTTTTTAAGCATGTGTCACACATGACATGTTGGTTGTTGTACTTGTTCTTTTATTTTAACCCGTCTTCCTGGTGTCTACTTTTGGGCTTTCTGATGCCAGGTGATATTGCTGAATAAGTTTGACTTAACTCTTTTGGTTCATTTGATCACAAGGATGAGTACCTAATGGGTGCTGCATATTGATATCTCTGGCATATTTGTATAAATAGGGTGGTTGGGAAAATGATGAAACAGTGAAGGAGGCAGCTATCCGTGAAGCCATAGAGGAAGCTGGAGTTCGAGGGGATATAGTGGTAAGTCTCTTTAAGTATCTGCTTTGTTTAACTTTAATATTTGATACACAAGTTCGACTTTCCGGCTGGAACTTGGTGTATGTTTCTGTGGCTTATGTGATTGCTTAGTGCTTGTTTAATTTTGTACCACTCGAGCAAGGACCATACGTTGAATTCAGTGATTACTTACAATGCAGATGTTTTAGACCCTTTTCTGGAATTTAGTTCCTATAAATTCATTTATCAAAATGGTCTTCATGTCTTCTTTTTATAACAACAACATAGTCAGTGTAATCCCACAAAGTGGGGTCTGGGGAGAGTAGAGTGTATGCAGACCTTGCTCCTATCTTGGAGGTAGAGAAGTTGTTCCCTATCTTTCTACATAAAATGTATTTTTTATTGATATAATGGGAACCTACACCACATATCAGGTGTATAAAAGAAAGTAGATAATTCTATACAAAATGTGATTTTCTACCTAAGGTAGTTGGATTTGAAGTGTCCCAAAAGTATACAAGTAAAAGAACGTTCATTAATCTATCTATCTATATTATTTTTATAAAAGTGGGAACCTCAAAAGTTATAGTTGAAATTACTAAAAATTCCCTTCTGATTAACCTATTTTTACATTTAGCAATAATAATAATAATAAAAAAACTAAAAGCAATTATTAGTGAAAGGTGTCATACATTTTTCAGGGATGCATCTATTCTTAGAAAGGTGTTAGATGTGGTTGTTATTTTTTCACTGCTTATAATTATCTAAGTGGAATAAAGAAGTTTCATACATTTTTCAGGGATGCATTATCTAAGTGGAATAAAGAAGTTTCATACATTTTTCAGGGATGCATCTATTCTTAGAAAAATCTTTTTCCTTTTGTTTTTGCTGTTAGATGTGGTTGTTATTTTTTCACTGCTTATAATTATCTAAGTGGAATAAAGAAGTTTTTGGCAAGCTGGATACACGAAGAACCAAAGCACTAGAGGATCTGGCAGCTCTAGATCACTCCAGTGAAGGGAGAGTCCGTACTGTGGAAGAGAAACAAAGATTATTGAATCTGAAAGTTGAATTAGAGGCACTTGCTAAAGCTGAAGAAATTTTGAAGAAATTTCCTGGAAACAAAAATCGAGATGCAAATGGTTGAAAGATGTGGATACGAACACAAAATACTTTCTATCTATACCCAATTCCTATAGAAGATTCAACAACATTGATAAGGTTAGAGAGGATGGTGGATACATAGGGGACAAAGCCAAGATAAAAGAAGAAATTTACTCTTCCATCAAAACCTTTACTCTGAGGATGAGGAGTGGAGATCCACATCCAACTTTGAAGGATTATCTAGACTATCAGAGGAAGACAAGCTGTCACTTGAGAGAGCCTTTGAGGAAGATGAAGTCCAAACTGTGTTATTGTCTTGTGCAACAGACAAGGCTTCTGTCCAGATGTGTTCACCATGGCATTTTTTCAGAGATCCTGGGATTTCATAAAGGCATAGGTAATGGGGACTCTCAATCATTTCCATCAGGAATGTTAAATTGTGAGATCATGCAATAGCACTTTCATTGCGTTGATTCCAAAAAAGAAAAGTGCAATAGAACTTAGAGACTACAGGCCAATCAGTCTTATTGGGAGTGTATATAAGATTGTGCCAAGCTACTAGCAGAACGATTGAAGAAAGTTATTGGCAAGCTAGTCTCCAAGTTTCAGAATGCTTTCATTAAGCAAAGATAGATCACTGATGTAGTAATCATAGCTAATGAAGCTCTAGTTTGGAGGATTAAATCTAGGACACCTATTGTGCAAGCTTGATATAGAAAACGTTTTTTGACAAGCTAAATTGGTCTTTTCTTATCTCTAATTTGAGGAAGATGGGGTTGGTGAAAATGGATCAGATGGATAAGATTCAGCATTACAAACTGTCAAATACTCAGCGCTGGTGAACAGGGAACCACTTGGATTTTTCTCTTCAGAGAGGGATCAGGCAAGGAGACCCTCTATCCCCTTTCTTGTTCATATTAGCGACGGAGGGTTTAACCAAGATGATGGAGAAGGCCAGGGATTTACAGTGGATTCATAGTAGGGTCAGTTGCTGAGAAACTCAGTCATCATTTCACATCTATTGTATGCTGATGACTCACTGATATTTTGTGAGGCAGAAGAGTCGCAAGTTAGGTACCTAAACCTAACACTCTCTCTGTTTGAGCCTCTAGCAGGACTACATGTTTATGTGCTGAAAAATATTATTTAGCCTGTCAATAATGTACTAAACATAGAGGAACTTGCAAATATTTTTGGGTTGTAGCATTGGGGTTCTTTCTACCTCTTACCTAGGCATACCTTTGGGTGCAGAGTACAAGAATTGTAAGGTGTGGAATAGTACTATTGAGAAATCTGAAGAGACTAGCTTCCTGACAATTGCAGTAGCTATCTATGGGTGGATGACCTACTCTGATCAATATCGTTCTTGATAGCCTGCCAACTTATTACATGTCTTTGCTTCCTATTCCTAGAAAGGTTCTAAAGCAACTAGACAGAACTAGGAGGGACTTTCTCTAGGAGGGGAACAGCAACACTCAGAGATTTCACTTGATTGAATGGGATAGAATCACACTACCTAACCTTCGGGGTGGCCCAGTGGTTTGGGCTTGGGACTTCCATGTTGGAGGTCTCAAGTTCGAAACCCCTTGCCAGCAAAAGCAAGGGGTTGACTTTCTGGGTCGATCTAGTCGCACCGGGCTTGCCTAGTGCGGGTTACCTCTCCTATGTGGTTTGCGAGCTATTGCATAGGAGCGGGTGTTTTATCCTGTGCGCACCCAAAAGGGTAGTGGCTGCGGGTTTCCCTTGTCATCAAAAAAAAAAAAAACATTGAGTCACACTACCTAAATGCAAAGGAGATCTGGTGATTAGAGATTTGGTGTCACACAACAAGAGTCTTTTAATGAAATGGCTTTGGAGGTATGGCACTGGTGAACCAAGCCTACGGAAGGAGGCAGGTAAGAACAAGCATGGTGAAAGTGATCACTGGAGCACAAAAATCTCTAATGCTCCTTATGGAGTGGGCCCTTGGAAATTCATTACCAAGTTAGGGAGTGATGTCTTCCGGTGCACCTATTATATACCTGGTAAAGGAGCTCACATTAGATTCTGGAAGGACAAATGGCTCAATGGTACTACCCCCCATGGAGAAGTTCCCTTATATGTATCAGATTGATGTGAATAAGAGTTCCACCATAGCCCATAATAGAAATGGAAACAATTGGGATATTCTATTCAGAAGGGCAGTTCAAAATTGGGAGATGGAACAACTGATGGAATTGCTAGCAAATATGGAAAGATATAATATTGATGTGAGCATGACAGATAATATATGTTGGGGGAGGAAGGGCACTTTCACAGTGAAAGAATGCTACAGGAAGATGGGTACACAAAACCAAGTAGTTGACAATTAGCCCTGGAAATTAAAGTTGCCTCCTAAGATTATTTGCTTTAACTGGATTGCTCTCCATGAAGCTAATTTGACACAAGACAATCTCAAAAGGAAAGGTCTCCAGTTAGTGAAGATATGCTACCTATGTTTGGATAAGTTGGAAACTGTGAATCAACTATTTTTTGCTCTGCAAGGTGGCTACTAATCTTTGGAACATGTTCTTTTGCATTTTTGGGTTGAAATGGGTCTTGCCACATACCATAAAAGAGGCACATATGAACTGGAGCATGTGGAGAATTGATGAAACCATCAAAAGGTTCTCGCTAATGATTGCTGTTGCTATCTTTTGGAGTATTTGGAATGAGGGGAATAGGAGGTGTTTTGATGCAACCTCAGCTCCAAATCACTCTCTCAGAACCAGATGCCTAGTCTTACTTTTTTGATGGACTAAATTGGCTAACTTATCTAGCACCGAACAATTTTTGGAGTTTATTGGTTCCCTTGTCTTATATTGACCAACTGTAAAGGAACTTCCTTTTTCTTTATCTCAGTTTCTTTTGTCATTTTTCTTTCATTGTAAGTTGTAAATATGCATATTCTTGATGCGCTTTTGTGAATGAAATACCCCACTTTATCAAAAAAATGATATAAATTTTTATGCACATTCCGATACTTGAAAATAACTCCAAACGTTAACTTTTTACATGTTTCCTAGTTTCTTTAGTTACTATACAATTAGATTATTACCCTATGGGTAAGATATATAACATCTTATAGCATAGTTCTGGAATGTTGTTGTTTTATTGTAGCTACAACCAGTAAAGTTTACATTTATCATTCGATGCTGTTGTAATTGTAATATTCCTCATGTTAAAATTATAGGTCCATATTCTTAGAATTGTGAAGGCTGTGACATTTTAACCAGCATTTTCAAATTTATTAAAAAGGTATAAAGATCATATATAGAATGGGTGAAATACTACTACAACCCGTGTGAATACAAGTCAACAGATTGCTCTACTTTTGTGGAACATAATTTCTATATTTATTTTTTAAATTAATTAAATATGATGGGCATTCATTATTTTGAAGATCTTATATTTTTTAATTTTATTTTCTTAACCCAAACATATTGCTAATAACATTTTTGTAAATAATTAAATTATATGGATTATATTGATATGGAATACACGCGCAACACGCGTACGATAGACTAGGAGTTTTCAGTTCTTTCAGATGCTCTCATATTCCTTTACATCCATAGTGTCGGAATGGTCGCTAAATGTGTTACATCATTGATTCAATCCCTAAGGCATTCCATTTCACCACAACTTGTATGCAATTGGGCAATTAAGAAGTATATGAATGAGGCATGAACATACTCCCTTGTTTTCTTCACGTAAACCACCAACAAATGAGAGTTGGCTTTCTATTCATTATTCTCAGCTGTTAGAGTGACTTCATATGCTGCTCACAAAGAAAGACACTTCCCTGGGTCTCTAGGTATCCAAACTGACTCGCGAGGAAGTTCCTTTTTCACCCTCAACAATAGCCTACGTTGAAGGACTTGATTGTGAAAATCCCTTGGTTCTGACCTTTCCTTTTTCAAGAGGCCCTATTTGTGCATCTTTTTCTTGTACAGGATATCCATCATTTCAGATAGTTCATTCATCTTCTAATCTTGCAAGTTTCACCTGAACTCTAGTCCTATAAGAAAGATCACCTCTCCCTGACTTTGTAAACCTCGGAAACTACAACTATCTTCTAGTTTGAGTTGTTAAGATGGATGGGAGTGATATACATAAGGGAGCATCCCCATACCAACTGTGCTTTCAATTTCAGTAGCTAATTTTGTTTCTATTTCTTATATTGAACTTCACATATTTGTTGAAATCCTCTCACCCCTTCATTATGCTCCTCCATAATGCTACTCAACATGGTTGCTTTATGTGGTCTGTCTTTCATTCTCTCCTTTGAACTTTATAATTGTCAATGATTACTTTCCTATTGGATTTATTAACTCTTTAATTTTCTCAAACCACATCCTTTCTATATGGAACTGGGTTATATGGTCATATTAATTTTCCAGCGTTAACCTGGATGTAGATTTTGGGTCTCCACCCTTTTATCCTGGAGTGAACAACCTCAATCATAAACAAGGTTGCATCCAGTTTTTGTCTACTTGCCATACAAGCATTTTGGAGCATTGAGGTCATATCTTCCAACACCTTCTGTAGTCCAAGAGAGAAAAAATGCAAAAATTTGAAGATGCTCCCCAAAAGACATAGTAGGTCTAAAGTCCTTGATTTTTAATTTGTCAAAAAATAAAAATAAAGGTCCATTATATTTACTGTGCCTTTTTTCTTTGGTATCAATATTACACAGGATACATTTATACTCTTTTCAAATTTCCTGGTGGTGTGCGTTTTAAGATGCACTTGAAATTCTTCCTTGAAGGTGTTTCTATGGAAAATGCCATTGTGAATCCATCTGAGCAGGAGTCTATCACACCTACAATATTCCCCCTCCAGGAAGTCTCTCCAACCACAACCTCATCTTGCCCCATCTTTTTCTAAAATTCCTTCCAACCTAAAGTTGGTCTTCATTCCAGATCCTTGTTACAAAACCGTGTGTCAAATCCCTCAATAGCTCCCACCCAATTTCCACTTCACTTTCATAGTCTGACCCCTCCACTTGTATTACTTTCACAAAGTTTCTCCTCTAGTTAGCATTGCTATCAGGTGGAAAACGTTTCTGTTGGAATCTCCTTTCAACCTAGAACCATGTACTTTATCCTCCAAACTATTTGCTACGTTCACCAGTCATTCTTTACTTCTTCTATTTAAATTTTTTTAATGCTTCCTAGCTTCTAATAAATGTCTATAGGTTTTCTTGATATGACAGTCAAACTTCTAACCTTTCTCTCTGCCAAAGTAACTACATGAAATAACCTGTAACAAAAGAATAGAACTAGATGGGTGACATCAATATAATGCCATATATTAGCTACATTTTGAAACTGAAATTCTTTCCAAATAACTAGATTTGAAAGTTATTTTATTTAATAATTAGTCCTGTTACACTATCATTGTGATTCTCTTAGTTACTATAGATAAGTGTCTTACTTTACCCTTGAGTTTTGATTTTAAGTTTGTTACTATTTCCTTTGATGGTTGAAATTTTTTGTTAATTAATTTTTTTAAGAGAGATCTTTTATAACATGAACTGAGACTGAGTAGGCCCTGATGATAAAATATCCCGTTTCTTTTGTCTCATGTTAAATATGATGTTAGGTGGACCTATGTTCTCTCCTCTTCTTCTTCTTCTTATTCAACTGAGACTGAGTAGGCCCTGATGATAAAATATCCCGTTTCTTTTGTCTCATGTTAAATATGATGTTAGGTGGAGCTATGTTCTCTTCTTCTTCTAGGTTCATCCAGTATCTACACTGGTGAGAGGTAGCAAGTAGAATTAGTCAAGGTGTGCAAAAGGTGGGCTGCACCATCGGTTTTTAAAAAGAAAGATATTAATCAAGATTATGAATATTATGCATCTCTGTTTGTGCATATAATTGCAGTACCAAGAATTAGGAAATTTTCCTTTATATTGAGTTCGTAACTCCTATCCTAATAAGGAGCCTTCTTGTTCTACACTGGTGAGAGGTAGCAAGTAGAATTAGTCAAGGTGTGCAGAAGGTGGGCTGCACCACCGGTTTTTAAAAAGAAAGATATTCATCAAGATTATGAATATTATGCATCTCTGTTTGTGCATATAATTGCAGTACCAAGAATTAGGAAATTTTCCTTTATATTGAGTTCGTAACTCCTATCCTAGTAAGGAGCCTTCTTGTTTGTTTACACACCAATTTCACCAAATGTTTTCTCCTCTTTTCTTTTTTCATGCAAATGCTTTTATTTGTTTTATTTCATTGTTTTTTCCTGTATTGATAAGATTTTATGCATTTTATTTTGAAGCACTTTCTGGGACACTACCTCTTTAAAAGCAAGACACTTCGGGACGAGTTCAGTCCAGAAGGTTTGTGTAGAGCTGCCATGTTTGCTTTGTTGGTGAAGGAAGAGCTTGAGTGCTGGCCTGAACAGAGCCTTAGGAGAAGAAGTTGGCTGACAGTTCCAGAAGCAATTCAATGTTGCCGGCACCCATGGATGCGACAGGCTCTGGAGGAAGGATTTTTGAAGTGGCATGACAGTGGTATGACAAGCACAATGAATTGCGAGGACTAGTTTTTTTGTTTGTTCCTCTGACCAACATTGAGGTTCCTGTTTCTGAACGAAAGAAGGCAATTGTTTAGAGCTGGATGGTGTCATGGTGTGTATTTGCTTCGATTTCATTTTAGGACTAGGAAGTAAGAGAAGGTGCATTTTAATGATTTCTCATTGATGAATAGACTTGATGGTGAATTGGAGAAAGAAGAAACAAGAAATCTCCATCATGTATCATTCGGCTCGATACCCACAATTAGTCAGTTTAACAAATGTTGGTAGTATTGTAATTACATCGTCATTTCTCATCACAAACAAATGTTATGGGGGAATTAATCACGAACCAATAATGTTAAATCTCAAAATCCACCTATGCTATTCTCATAATCATGTAGTGCAAAGAGCTAATCTAATTGATTAAACAATACGTCATTGGATGCATTAAAATTGAACGATTCATAGTTGTAAGAGAAATTGATGAAGATGATAGATATTTATTATGATTTCTTATGTGCTATTTGTTACCACATTTTTATGAAGTGATGTAGTTTGTTAGCTTATATGAATACTCAAATCTTTATATATTAGTTGAAGCGGAATGTTTGCTTATGTAAATTTGCATGTATATGTAATGTAATATCATATATTTGACATGTTCGACAAATGGCCTGCATTTTCTACCTTTATGTTAGAACCATAAATCAATGAAAAACCTAGCTACTGAATTAGGATGTGGAAGCCACATATGGGTCGTATCCAGACATACAGTTTGCTATGTCTCTATTGTTCTTGAGTTGTATTAGTTAGATTCGTGTATTTTCAAAACAAGCCACATAAAGAGCTTTGCCGAAAAGTTGAGTTCAAAGGTACGCTGCTGACAATTATTTCAAATGAGCTCACACAAGGTCTAACTTTTAAACAAGTATATTTCCTCGGATGTAAAGTAATAGGTGGTGAATTACATATCAAATAAAATGTCGTACCGTTCATCAATTCAAATTTTGTACACAAAGTTTGAGTGTTTTTCTAAAAGTGTCTCAAAAAGTATAAAATTTGCGTTGCTCAAAGTACAACTAGTAAATCAATTGAGTTAGGGGTGTACATGACCAGATTGGTTCAGATTTTTCAAACATCAAACCAAATCATTTGTGTAAATATTTTAAATTTATAAACCAAACCAAACTAATAAACTCAGGTTTTTTTTTCGAGTTTTACAACTTCGGGTTGGTTCGGGTTTTTCAAGTACCAAACCAAACCATTTGTGTTGAAATTTTTATTTTTTAAATCAAACCAAACTAATAAACCTCAGGTTTTTTAGGTTTTTGGATTTTTCAGGTAAAATATTTATACAAACATATAATTTACTTGTGCTCCAAATATTTCTTTATAAGTCTAACCAAAATACAACTATCTAAGTTGTTTCTTAAAAAAATAACACAATATGGAGAAAAGGATCAAAATTTTATCTTTGAGTTAAGAGTCAAAGTAATCCCTGTCTTTTAACATGGAGCACTAATAGTCCTCCATGTTTCAAGAATTGGTATACTTTTGATACTCTTCCAAATATCCGTCTATATATTAACGGCACTTCTCATTGCACGTGAGAAAGTTTCCCTCCAAAACTCATTTTTCTATGCTCCTTTTTTTCTTATCAAATCAGATTTCTGATTTGTCTCTTTCCTTTCTTTTTCAAATCAAACCGTGTGATAAAAACTTTGTTATGAATTTAATTAAAATCTTGATCAATTTTCGGAAGCAACTATGCTGTTAAGGCACAACAATGTTAGAGTCAATACTCAATTGTGAAACCAAGAAATACACCACAAAAAGCAGGCAGAGTAGGCAATGGCAGTAGCACTTGGGCTGTAAGTAGTAGTAAAATTCATCAAGCATCTGCAGATGGACTGTTGAGTCTCAATGCTAGTAGAGCTATCTGTATTGCTTAGGGTCATCATAGCAACACAACATAGTGCACTAGGAATGGGATCTGGTGTGCCATAGTTCATGAAGTTGGCACACATTGATACCATTGTCACTGAGCTGCTTTAGTGCGAAATTTGGTGCTATTGTTTTTGTCACGACCCGATTTCTCGAGTCATGATGGCATCTACTATACCCTACCAGTAGGTAAGCCAACCCGTAACCCAGAACATCAAGCAATGAGTGTAAGGACAGAAACTAACGAAAACAATAATCTAAGCAAGGAAAACAAGGCGGAAACAAACCAAAATAAATATATACAGAATCCCTCCCAGAACCTGGAAGTCACTAGTATAGAGCTATCTAATAAAGAGTACCAGTCCCAAAAGTGGACCACAATAAAGCGTGTCTCAAAGCATCAAGACTAGCTAAAACAAAAGAAAGAGACAAGACAAACCCAAAACGCTAAGTGCTCGCCCTCGTCTCCGAATCACAGCTACAAAAGAAGGCTGGAACTACTCACCGCTGGTAACTGGTACTGGGACCTGCATCACAAAATAGATGCAGAGCATAGCATGAGTACCAAAACAACAGGTACTCAGTAGGCATCAAAGGTCGACTGAGAAAAAGGGTAAAAAAAAACAATAAGAAAAGATATAATCTAGACACAGAGAGGTCAAAGCAGATAAGAAAAGGAAGCACACGAGCATACCAGAAATAAACTAAGTACAACTAAATTAAACCTAACTGGACCCCCATAAGACCAGAAGGTACACTCGTGTACAGGTTTAAATAAAACCTGAACGGACCCCCATAAGCTCGATAAGTACACAGAAAAGCTAAGTCTATTGAGAAAGAAGAAAACCAGGCTCCCAACCCAAAGTAACCAAGATAAGCCATTAGACTCCACCCAACCCAGCTAGAAAGAGTGACCCCAAGGGACAGCCAACCAAACATTTCATTCCAAGCCCAGCTAGAAAGAGGGGCCCGAGGGTAAGGTTGATATTGTGAGTCATCCTACCATGCAGTCAGCTCCCAGCCCAACTAGAAAGAGCTATCTGGGGACACCCAGCCAACAACACACTCCAAACCCAGCTAGAAAGAAAGGCCCAGGGGAGATCGCCAAAATCACTGAATATACCCAGCCAACGATACGCTCCCATCCCAGCTAGAAAGAACGATCCTGGGGGTGATGGTATCTCCAATAGGATCCAATCCAACAAAAACCACTATGGAACGCCATCCACTCTAAAAAATCACAAAAAAGGCTCCAAGCCTATATTATCTCAACCCCACACCTCTAGTGATGCACCGAACCTTTGAGAATGCGTTGAAACCACAAAATTAGAGGGCGAAGATATAGAAGTGCAGCAAGCAGCGATAACGCCTAATCTAAGGCTCAACTATCAGACTCAAGTCTGCTACTCCAGTCTACAAGGAGCTAAGTCATCCGAACGACGTTGGCAGAAAGTCTAGGCTATTCAGCCCACACGGGTCATAAGTCTAAGGCAATGCTAGCCTAACCTAGACTAAGGACATCATGCTTACGGTTAAGGAAACAAACATACAACATATAGCATACAAGCATACAATAACATTTAGCACATAAACAATCAACTTTACTAAACCGGTTAACATGATACTACACCCGAAATATGGCCAATCAATCCTAACATGAGGTATCTAATCAAAGTAAAGTAGGAAACTAGTACCCACCCCCAATTCACTCCAATCGACATGCTTTTACACCATTAAGCTCAATCTAATCATAAAGGAAGTCGTAGCCTACCTTAAGGCCGATCGCGTGCACTCTAAATCACTTTGCTAGAGCTTTTCCTTCCTGAACGACCTTTGAACGCTGTCACTCTATCAAATATGGGATCACAATGTTAGTACGATCGTTTAAACACCAAAATCACAACAAATGGAGACGAGTCAATTTTTGGAGTCAAAACGAGAATCGTGGGCCTGCACCGAACTATTCAAATTTACTCCGTCAAGAGACCCTAAATAGTACCCCAAACTTGTGTTCCAAAATGGAACACAATTTGAGGGTCAAAACGCAACAAAAACAAACATGCAAGAAAACCACCCTTTAATCAACTTAAAAGAAAACACACAGCAGTCTAAACTCAAAATTTACAAGGATCTAATGGTGCCCAACACTCCTTGAATACTCCACGAGAAAGCTACGACAATTCCCAACATGTGGGACTTCGAATCACCCAAAACTGAGCTAAAATGAGTGAGATATGACCAAAACAAAAATGCCAAAAACAAAAGCTTGAAAAAGGGTACAATAGTCAGGTTTATCATGAAATTACCTCGAAATACGTGCATCAACAACTTTCAAACATTCTACAGCGAAGCCACCAAAATACGAAGCTCCCGCATTTCAAATCGCCTAATTCAGTTAAGAGATGAGAGAGTTATGAGGATTTTAAGTTTGGATAAGGGTTGCTGATATTTCTGCATTTTGTAGCAGATTTTTCTGCATTATCTTTCCAAAAACTTAAAAACTCTGACGGGGTGCTCCAAACTCATTCGGAACCCCGAGCATGCAAATGAGATATGCAACCATACGAAATTCGATATTCCAGACTTAATGGCACAGTCAAAATTTTCCATACGAGGTCAGCTTGACAAAAAGTGGGTCCCACACCCAAATGTCATTTTAAGTCAAAAATCATAAAAGGCCTCAAAAAAATATTGAAAACCTCAAAACACAAAATAAGGGTCAATCTAGACCAAACTTGACATTACGGTACTGACCGCACTGGGGAATTCTCATCCAAGCGTGTTTACTCAGAATGTTGACTAAAGTCAAACTTAGGCATAAACTTAAAGTTAAAATGTCTAATTTCACCGACTTACACTGAAAACCTCAGGAGTCATGCCGACCATGCTACTAGCCTAAAATGACCCTTCTGGAGCTGATGGAATCATCATAATTGGATTCTGATGTCATCTTCTTGAATTTTTGATCAAGATTGTTCAAGGTTCATAAGCTCCAAATATTCTAAATCTCGCACAATAACCAAATGATCGACCAGGTGACTAAACTGTCAGTCCCAGCAAATCATAAATGACTTAGGGTCGCTACAGAAATGCTCTAAATGAAACACAGAAGGCAAAACTCAGAAATGAACAGAAGGGTCGTTACAATCTTCTTAGATGTGTTTCCTACCAGCCTACCTGGCCTACCCCCAGAGCGTGATATTAATGTTACGATTGAGCTTGAGCCAGGTACTCGGCATATTTCTATTTCGCCATATCGGATGGCTCCTGCAGAGCTCAAGGAGCTCAGTGTTCAGCTTCAGGATCTCTTGGGTAAGGGATTTTTCAGACCTAGTGTATCACCTTGGGGCGCTCCCGTTCTTTTTATTAAGAAGGACCGTACGATGCATATGCGCATTGACTATAGGCAGTTGAATAAGGTGACAGTGAAGAATCAATATCCTCTGCCTAGGATTGATGACCTATTTGACCAGCTATAGGGAGCTTCAGTGTTCTCTACGATTGATTTGAGGTCCGGTTACCACCAGTTGAGGATTAGGGCAGCGGACATCCCTAAGACTGCATTTAGGACATGTTGTGGCCATTATGAGTTCTTGGTAATGTTATTTGGGTTGACTAATGCCCCTGCTTCCTTTATGGACTTGATGACACACGTGTTTAGGACTTATCTTAATTTCTTCATCATAGTCTTCATTGATGACATTTTGATATACTCGCGGAGTAGGGGTGATCATGAGCAACATTTGAGAGTTCTGCTCCAGACTTTGAGAGATCAGCGACTTTATGCCAAGTTCTCAAAGTGTCAGTTTTGGTTAGACTCTGTAGCGTTCTTGGGGCACATTGTATCTAAGAAGGGCATTATGATAGATCTGCCTAGGATAGGCCCACCTTAGTTAGTGAAATTCGAAGCTTCGTCTGACTAGCAGGCTACTATAGACGATTTGTGGAGGGTTTTTCTACCTTGGAAACACCTCTGACCCGATTGACTCATGTTGATATTCCCTTTGTTTGGTCAAATGAGTGTGAGGCGAGATTTTTGAGGCCCAAGGAGTTATTGACCACCACTCCTATATTGACTCTTCCAGTTGAGGGCGAGGCCTTCACGGTTTATGTGACACATCCGGCGTTGGTTTAAGTTGTGTATTGATGCAGTAGGGCTGAATTATTGCTTATGCGTCGAGACAACTTAAGATCCATGAGCGCAATTACCCCACTTATAACTTGGAGTTGGCAACGGTAGTTTTCGCGCTTAAGATTTGGAGGCACTACTTGTATGGAGTTCAATGTGAGATCTATATCGATCATAGGAGTTTTAATACATCATGAGCCAGAGGGACTTTAATTTGAGGCAGCGTCGTTGGATTGAGCTCCTGAAGGACTACGACCTCTCCATTCTCTATCATCCGAGCAAGACGAATGTGGTAGTGGACACCTTGAGCCGAAAGATGGTGAGTATGGGTAGTCTGGCCTTCTTATCTACTTAGGAGCGACCATTGGCTTTAGACATTCAGTTCTTAGCTAATATCATGGTTTGGTTGGATATCTCAGATTTTAGACGCGTCTTGGCCTATATAGGAGTTCATCTTTTTTGCTTGAAAGGATCTGTGGTTGCCAGTTTGAGGATGAGGCCTTAGTGGCCCTTAGAGATCGAGTATTAGCGGGTGATGGTGGTCAGACTACCTTAGATCCTGATGGAGTGTTGAGATTCGCTAATCGCATCTGTGTTTCGAGAGTTGAAAATTTGATACAATTGATACTTTCTGAGGCCCATGAGTCTAGATACTCTATCCATCGGGGCACAACAAAGATGTATCGTGATTTAAGGCAGCATTACTGGTGGAGTGGCATGCAGAGAGATATTGTTGAATTTATTTCCCGTTACTTGTGTTACTAGCAGGTAAAGGCCGAGTATTTGAGGCCTGGTGGTGAGTTTCAGAGATTACCCATTTTGGAGTGGAAGTGGGATCGCATTAATATGGATTTTGTGGCTGGCCTACCGCGAACTTCTAGAGGTGTTGATAACATTTGGGTCATCGTTGATCGATTGACCAAGTCAGCACATTTCCTTCATATTCAGTCTTCATTTACCACCGAGAGGTTGGCTCGTATCTACATTCAGGAGGTGGTTCGACTTCATGGGCTGCCATCTTCTATTATATCAAATCGGGGTCTCAGTTCACATCTAGCTTTTGGAGGACCTTTCAGGATGAGTTGGGCACTCAGGTTGAACTTAGCACAGCTTTCCACCTACAGAATGATGGTTAGTCGAAGCGTACTATTCAAGTCCTTGAGGACATGCGCGGGCTTGTGTTTTGGAGTTTGGTGGTCATTGGGACTAGTTCTTGCCTTTGGCGGAGTTTGCGTATAACAACAACTACCATTCTAACATTCAGATTGCCCCGTTCGAGGCCTTGTATGGTAGGCGTTTTCGCTCTCCGGTGGGCTGGTTTGAGTCTATAGAGCCTAGGTCATAGGGTACAGATTTGATTCAGGAGGCTTTGGACCAGGTGAGAGTGATTTAGGACAGACTCAGGACGGCTCAGAGTAGGTACCAAAGTTATGCAAATCGGAGGCATCGACCTTTGAGATTCTCTATTGGTGATCAGGTATTCCTCCATGTGTCACCCATGAAGGGCATGATGAGGTTTGGGAGGCGGGGCAAGCTTAGCCCCTGCCAGGTACATTGGGCCTTTTGAGATACTCCAAACAGTTGGGAGGTTGCTTATGAGTTGGCCCTACCTCCAGCATTTTCAGCCATCCACCTGATTTTCCATGTCTCGATGCTGCACCGGTATGTTTATGATGAGTCTCATGTGCTCCAGTATGATGCAGTTAAGTTGGATGACCGTTTGACATTTGTAGAGGAGTTAGTTGCCATTCTAGCCAGAGATGTGAGGAGATTACGCTCGACAGCCATTCCTGCTGTTAAGTTTCGTTGGAGGCATCGTCTAGTCTAGGAGGCTACCTGGGAGACCGAGAAGGAGATGTGAGAGCAGTTTTCTAGCTTGTTTGAGCCTTCAGGTACTTCTTGACCCTTCCTTTTGCAAATGAAAGTCCTCTTTAGTAGTGGATATTGTAATGACCCTCTTGGTCATTTCTATGTTTTGCCTTTTGTGTGTCATTTAGAGCGTTTCTGTAGCGACCCCAAGTCATTTATGACTTGCTGGGACTGACAGTTCAGTCACCTAGTCGTTCGTTTGGTTATTGTATGAGTTTGTGTTTTTGGAGCTTATGAACCTTGAACGATCATTTTCGATCAAAAGTTTAAGAAGATGACATCGGAGTCTAATTCTAGAGATTCCATCAGCTCCGTAAGGGTCATTTTAGGCTAGTAGCATGGTCGGCATGACTCTTGAGGTTTTCAGTGTGAGTCGGTGCAATTAGGCATTTTAACTTTAAGTTTTAGCCTAACTTTGACTTTAGTCAACATTCTGAGTAATCGCGCTTGGATGAGAATTCTGCCAGTGCGGTCAGCTTTAGAATGTCAATTTTGGTCTAGATTGACCCTTTTTTTATATTTCGAGGTTTCCGATATTTTTTCGAGCCCTTTTGTGTTTTTTGACTTAAAAAGACATTTGGGTGTGGGACCTACTTTTTGTCAAGCTGACCTCGTATGGAAAATTTTGACTGTTTCATTGAGTTTAGAATATCAAATTTCATATGGTTGCATATTTCATTTGCGTGCATGGGGTTCCGAATGAGTTCGGAGCACCCCGTCGGAGTTTTTAAGTTTCGGAAAGATAATGCAGAAAAATCTTCTATAAAATGCAGAAATATCAGCAACCCCTTTCCAAATTTAAAACCCTCATAACTCTCTCATATCTCAACCGAATTAGGCTATTCGAAGTGCGGGAGCTTCGTATTTTTGGTGGCTTGCTGTAGAGTGTTTGGAAGTTGTCGGGTGCTCGTAGTTCGAGGTAATTTCACGATAAACCTAATTGCTGTACCCTTTTTCGAGCTTTTGCTTTTGGCATTCTTGTTTTGGTCATATCTTACTCATTTTAGCTCGATTTTGGGTTATTCGAAGTCCCACATGTTGGGAATTGTCGTGGCTTCGTCGTGGAGTGTTCAAAGAGTGCTGGACACTATTAGATCCTTGTAAATTTCATGTTTAGACTGCTGCAAGTTTTCTTTTAAGTTGATTAAAGTGTGGTTTTCTTGTATGTTAGTTTTTGCTGCGTTTTGAGCCTCGAATTGTGTTCCATTTTGGAACACAAGTTTGGGATACTATTTTGGGTCTCTTGACGAAGTCAAATTCGATTAGTTTGGTGCGGGTCCCACGATTCCCGTTTTGACTCCAAAAATTGTCCCGTCTCTATTTGTTGTGATTTTGGTGTCTAATGACCATACTAACATTGTGATCCTATATTTGATAGAGTGATAGTGTTGGTCGTTCGAGAAGGAAAAGCTTTGGCAAAGTGATTTGGAGCTCCCGCGATCGGCCTTAAGGTAGGCTACGACTTTCTTTCTATTAGATTGAGCTTAATTGTGTAAAAGCATGTCGATTGGAGTGAATTGGGGGTGGGTACCAGTTTCCTACTTTACTTTGATTAGATACCTCATGTTAGGATCGATTGGCCATATTTCGGGTGTTGTATCATGTTAACCAGTTTAGTAGAGTTGCATGCTTATGTGTTAAATGTTATTATATGCTTGTATGCTACGTGCTGTATGTTTGTTCATCTATAACCATAAGCATGATGTCCTTAGCCTAGGTTAGGCTAGCATTGCCTTAGACTTATGACCCGTGTGGACTGGATAGCCTTGACTTTTTGCCGACGTCGTTTGTATGACTTAGCTCCTTGTAGACTGGGGTAGCACACTTGAATTTGATAGTTGAGCCTTAGTTTAGGCGTTATCGTTGCTTGCTGCACTTCTGTACCTTCTCTCTCTAATTTTGCAATTTCAATGCATTCTTGAATGTTCGGTGCATCACTAGAGGCGTAGGATTGAGATAGTATAGGCTTGGAGCTTTTTTTGTGATTTTTTAGAGTGGACGACGTTTCATGGTGGTTGTTGTTGGATTGGATCCTATTGGAGATACCATCACCCTCGGGATCGTTCTTTCTAGCTGGGATGGGAGTGTATCACTGGCTGGGTAGACTCGATGATTTCAGCGATCACCCCCGTACCTCTCTATCTAGCTGGACTAGGAGTATGCTACTGGCTGGGTGTCCCCGGGTCACTCTTTCTAGTTGCGCTGGGAGCTGACTGCATGGTAGGACAACTCACAATATCAAGCTCACCTTCGGGTCCCTCTTTCTAGCTGTGCTAGGAGTGGACTGTTTGGTAGGGTGCCCCCTGGGGTCACTCTTTCTAGCTAGGCCAGGAGTGAACTGCTAGCTTGGTGGAGTCTAATGAGTTATCTTGGTTACTTTGGGCTGGGAGCCTGGTTTTCTTCTTTCTCAGTAGACTTAGCTTTTTTGTGTACCTATCGGGCTTATAGGGGTCTGTTCAGGTTTTGTTTAAACTTGAGCACGAGTGTACCTTCTGGGCTTATAGGAGTCTAGTTAGGTACTTAGATTATTTCTGGTATGCTCGTGTGCTTTCTTTTCTTATCTTCTTTGACCTCTCTGTGTCTAGATTCTATCCTTTCTTATTGTTTTTTTTTTACCCTTTTTGCTCAGTCGGCCTTTGATGCCTACTGAGTACCTGTTGTTTTGGTACTCATGTTACGCTCTGCATATATTTCGTGATGCAGGTCCCATTACCAGTTACCAGCGGTGAGTAGTTCCAGCCTTCTTTTGTAGCTGTGATTCGGAGACGAGGGCGAGCACTTGGTGTTTTGGGTTTGTCTTGTCTCCTTCTTTTGTTTTAGCTAGTCTTGTTGCCTTTGAGACACGCTTTGTTGTGGTCCACTTTTGGGACTTGTACTCTTTATTAGATAGCTCTGTACTAGTGACTTCCAGGTTCTGGGAGGGATCCTGCATATATTTATTTTTGTTTTCTTCTGCCTTGTTGTCCTTGTTTAGATTATTGTTTCCTCTAGTTTCTACCCTTACGCTCATTGCTTGATGTTCTGGGTTACGGGTTGGCTTACCTACTGGTAGGGTATAGTAGGTGCCATCATGACTCGAGGAATCAGGTCATCACAAGTTGGAAACATAGTTATGGGAAAATCTGTCTAACAATGGTGGAAATAGGGAAGATTTCTCACTGCAAAGAGATCAAGTGCCGTTAAAATATAATGGATGTTTGGATGAGTACGAAAAGTGTACCAATTCTTGAAACACGAAGGAATATTAGTCCTCTACATTAAAAGACAAGGATTACTTCGACTCTTAACTCAAAGATAAATAACAATTTTGATCATTTTCTCCAAAATATGAGATGAGTGATGACACTAAAATATTTAATAAAAAAATAATAATGAAATCATATAAAATAAATAATAATAATGAAATCATATAAAATAAATATTGCAAATTGATAAGTCCTAATGAAATGATCATAATTTAAAAGTACTAAATCATGCTAAAATAAGTCTAATAAGTATTAATTACATGATTAAACATTAAAGAAAAAATAAAATTAGATTATGAATTTTAAATGTCTAAACCAATGTAAAACTAAAGAACAAATATTCAATATTGTTGTCATTTTTAGTGTTGAATTAATTTATTTTGTTAGCATTAGTATTGATTTAATTTCAAATTGAGTTTTACAAGAGTTACTAATATCTATGGACTATAACCTTTATTGGACCATTCAAAATCTAAGTCTCAAAAAAGTTGAAAAAATATGTTAAAAGATAAAAATTATGAAAATGTATAAGTAATATTTAGAAGTTACATCAAAGTAAATATTTTTATATATAAATAAATTTTAAAAATTATATATAATGTCGGGTTGGTTTGGTCTCGGGTTGACCTTGTTTAGTTAAAACAAAACCAATCCAATTATAGTCGGGTGTTTTTTTCCAATACCAAACCACAAGTCGGAAATTTTTGTCAGTTTGACTCGATTTGCGGTTTGATTTGGTTTTGTGCCCCTAAATTGAGTGTTCATTAATATAAAATGTAACATGGGATTAAAACCCATATTATGTAGACATGTGCAATAAATGCATAAATGATAGCACCTTTGTTGATGTTTTTGGTTAAGATTAAGTAGACATATAAAAAGTAAATGTGGGTCTGGTAAAACACCATTGTGAAAGGACCTAGTGAAGCATTTAGCTCAACAAGTGTTTGATAAATTGTCAAAATACCTTGAACAGTGTTTGGTTGCTAACCCGAATTCCTATCACTATGATTGTTATAAATTAAAGTCGTAAAAGAGTTTATTGATCTTTGTAGCACGTAAAATATTGTAATTTATGTATGTAAAGCTAAACTTTCCAATTCAAGAATTCCTAAGTGAGTCTTATATATGATATGTTTCGTTTATCTTGATCTTCTTTTGATGAGTTAATGTGAATCACTATCTATGACACACCAGCTATCGTAAAATTTATATGATTGAATTACATTTAGTCTTAATGATAGCTACTCACAGAGTCATTTTCCCTTTATGCCATATGTTTCAAGCTCAATAAGTCTTACAAAGTGCCTGATGATGTTTAAATGTGTATGCATGGAGCAGGTTTATGCTTTTACCTAAAAAGGTTTATTTGATGTTTCTAAAAGTTGTCATACTTGGGTTATGTTTTACAAAAGGATATTAAAGCCATATGGTAGTCAATTCAACCACATAACAAATTTGATATGATAGACTATTTATCCACATATATTATAGTCAATTGAGTCATAAATTTTAAGTGGATATGATTGTCATGATTTTAATTATGGGATCGTACGAGCACCCACTCTATTTTAACTAGATCAGTGAATCCTTATCACTCCTTCTCATTTTAACAAGAAAATTAGTTTAAGAGTTATATTTGGGTTAACAAAAAAAGACATCTCAAAATCTATTCAACTTTACAAAATCTTTAACAACTCCCAAGGACCTAGTCTAGACAGGTACAAGAACTTCTAATAGAGTAAGGGCATGCAACAAATGAAATGATATAAAAGATCGACACAACTTTTACTTGAGGATGAAGTAGGTATAAGCTTATGATGATAAACCATCATCCCACACTTCAAACAACCTGGAAAACCTTGAAGTAACTTATTCCAGCAAAAAGTGTCGCAAGAGTAGTATCAATACACCACAAGTACTCAGTAGGCATCATAGGCTAACCTGAATTAGCTTTACATAATATATCACAAAATCAGCAATAACAACAATTAACATATGCATACAATATTATATGACATTTAAATTTAACTTCTCTTAAAGTCACACTTCATCCTTACTGTTGTATCCATCATGAAATGTTAGAAGTTTATTATTTTTGTCATGATCCAAGACTACTTTCTAGTCGTAACACGGTTCGTAGAGTCACAAGTGATCCCAAACTAACCCTTGATACTGGCGTACGTCATGAACAACTAAATATAAGCATGTTTAAGAACTAAAATGATTGGGTGGAAGCATAATTATGAAATAAGCTGGGACTAAGTAAACTAAATACAATAACATTAACTGACTGTCTATGAAGCCTCTACTAATATGACTATGGGTAGTCGGGGCATGACCCCATGCATCCCTTAATCAATACATATGAATAGAAATAAAATATTACAACTACAAACTAACTTGAGTCCTTGAATAAAGAGAACTCATCACCTTCTACCTGGAAGTTATGATTTCCCTAACTAGGATCCTGAATACCTAAATCTACATCATAAAACGATGTAACGCCGGATGACATCAGTACATGAAATGAAGTCACACTTAAAAGTGAATATATGCAATCATAGGAAATATTAATGAAATAATAGACTAAAAATAAATGAAATAATAGACTAAAACTAAATCTACTAAGCTAAATGAAGAACTCTGAAGATAGACTAAAACAAAGTCAAATGAATAGTAAAACATGCACGTGCTCTTTAAAATAAAAACCTTAAAAGTGAATATATGAAATCATTGAAAATACTAAAAATAATATAACTTTACTTTTATTGGGAAGTTTCTTACCACATACATACATCACATGAGCTCATGATGTCCAATAGGTAACCCAGTTAGGAGAGCTACCCTATACCATGCAAGGGTATAAAACCTATCTATCTGATGTGGATCCACTAACTGAGCCTCAAAGGTCTAAATGAGTTGATCGACAAAGCGCTATACTCAAATGGATGGGACTAAAATTTTCTAAACCTACGTCCTCTTGGTGCTAAATAATCCTCCCAAAATAGTCTATATATGATCATAATATATTATGAAAATCATAGCTGAAAACATATTTTGAGTCTTTGCTCAAATCTGTTAAATTTTACTGTTGGTGAGATTAAGCTCACAATTATCTGAAACATACAAAGATCTAATCATTGATGATAAATTGGAATGTCATACTCCATAAACATTGATGGCATATCGAAATGTCATATTGCTTAAGCATTAATGACATATCTAAATGTCATATTGCTTAAGCTTTATTGGAGTATCTGATTGTCATTCTAATTATGTATCATATACTTAATCGACTAGCTATAAAAATATTAATATATTCATAGTTAGATAAATTTTCTGTCTTTTTGAATAAAGTGGGAGACTTAGCTCAAAATCTTTTTTCTAAATTCATATGCTGAAATCTCTTTCTAAAACATAATCTATTTCTTTCTTGAACTCTTTTTTGAAATAATGCACTTGAAGTTTGAAATAAGAATATTTCTTGAAACACTTCTAGAAAATCTTGAACTTACTTCTTTCATGAAAACAATGCAGATGAACTAATATAACAATATTTTTAAATAACTTTGACTAAAAAGGGATCCATGTGACATAATAAGCATGAACCATGAATAAAAAATCATTAGTGATATGAAATATCACAAGTCTAATAATAAAACTCAAGAATCAAGAATAGGAAAACATAGAAAATTAAAAAGTCATGAACTTTGGGGTATAGAAATGTAACACCTTAGAATTTGGAAAGACAAAAAATGAGTTTTTGGGTTGCGGGTTGTGTCTACGGGTCTTATATACGAACAATATAATCTTCCACGGGCTGTAGATGGAAATCATAGGAAGAGGGAAAATAGTTTTTCTAAAATCAAGTCCCAGTACCCCTTTTATGGTTAACCAGGACGACCTGTCATTCTAAGTACGAGTTGTAGGTAGGTCTCGTAAGTGGGTTCCAGACTTAGTAAAATTTAAAGGGTCGAGTTGGTTTTATACAGTTGGTGTCTACGGACCATAGGAAGACCTACTAGTCATAGACAAGGTCCGTGAAAAGTTGATCCATAATTAAGGTTTGTGAACCTTTCTCCTATTGACCAGTACGGTCCAAACCATAAAAGGGCTTCGACAATTTTTTTAAGGGGCTTTTGATTCTTCTTTCATTTAAATCAAAACAATGTCCTTTTTTATTCTACCCTAAGACCGATATAAAAGTTTTAGTTCCTAAAACTACCCACTTCAATCCCATTCTCCTAATACCCCGAAACCTAACCAAATTCATCAACCCCAAATTCTCTCAAGACTAAGAAAGGAGAAGAAGTTAGGGTTAATTCAAATTCATCAATCCTCCATTATTTTTGGGCTTCAAGAATCAAGGTGTCTGGGTCACCCATGGAGTCCATTCCTCCATGGGGTCCCTAAAGCTTCCAATTTCTCAATCTCAATTTCAATTGTTTTAGCTAGGGTTTCAATTCAATATTTAAGAGTTTCATTCAATTGTGATTGATTATTGTTAATTAAGTCTTCTAGTGTAGGATTCAATGATAATACATGATATTTAGTTGAAATTATGTTGATCCATTCTTAAATTATGATTGTCAACTATGAACCTATGATGAACTCATGAACCTATGAACTATGAATTTATGAGGATATGCATGTTTTTATGTAATTATCATAAATGATTTGGGGATGCTTTTAAAGGAAAGTATCAATGTTATTGTGAAAGGTTTTCTCACATGCTATTATGATCACGATTATGAAAGGTATTTCTCACTTATGAATTCACATTGGTGAAAAGTTTTCTCATCTATGTTGAATTATTTTTAAGGAGCTATTCTATGTTTTGATCTTGAAAGATATGGATTGGTATTGATCATTGAATTTTCTATGTTATATTAATATTGACTTTTATCTGTTCTGTTTGGATTTAGACTTAGAACCAAGAGGGCTTTGAGATGGAGGCTCAAATAGGAAAGTCTCTAGTAGCAACCTCTAGTCCCAAACTACGTGCCCTCGTAGGATTTTATTAAATGACCTAGCTATTGGATGCACTTTAGCAAAATATGATAAGTATGGATTCTACCTTGTCTAGTAGATTCTCCTTATTTCGGTATGAGGGATATACCGAATTCCATGATTTAACTCTCATGGTCTTATTGTCGGTTACAACTAATATCCCACAAAATGACTATGTTTCTTAAAAAATTTCTTATGTCATTTATGATAATGTATTTGACCATATTTCATGATTCACACGTCATTTCTTTTGTAAGTACTTAAATGTTCAAAGAATGATCATGCCTACATGTTTTAAGCCATTCATGATATAATGCCTATTTTATGCATATTGCCCCATACTTAGTACATTCCATGTATTAATGCATACTTGTACCTACATTGTTTCACTAATGTAGGGTCCGACACTCTTATCTCCCATACTCATGGCTAGTTGGTTTCATTGACTTTGAAGATTGGTGAATCCTTATGATCCGAGGACCGAGACATTTTTATAGCTTTATGTCATTTTGGTTTTCATACTTTGTATGTGATGTATGGGACGTCCCAATCACTTTTCTTATGATGTATTAAATGGCTATTGAGACTTATAATTGACTTCCACTTTGTCAAAGTTCTTTGATATATAAAATTCTATCTTTTGAATTCTTTATTTCTATTATCTTGTATGATGTATGCTAAGTGGCTTGTGTAGGGCCTATTGGGGTCCTATACTCCATGTTACACCTAGGGTATACTTTGGATCGTGACAAACTTGGTGTTGAGAGCATAAAGTTTAGAAAGGTCCTAGGATGTCTCATAAACCATGTCGAGTATAGTCATGTTCATGAGTGTGACCCGCCACATTTATGAATAGGAAGATGTAATACATTTAGGAAATTCTACTTCTTTCATCACTCTAAAGTCGTGTGACATAGTTTAACTCTATGTGCCTCTCTCCTAATTCTTTTCCAATGTTTTTCAGGATATGGCCCTTAGAACAACATCGTTAGGAGGAATATGAATGAGAATGTGGAACAAGATGCTCCTCAAGCTCTCCAAGAATATCCACAAGTTCTAGCTGACCCTTTGGCCGAAGTGACTAATGCGGAGTTTCGAACTACTTTTCAAGTGTTGGCCCAAGCCATAACGGCTCAAGATGATAAGAAGGTTGTGGTCCCCGTGAACCCAATTGTGGGTATGGAAAATTCTAGAGGAAAAGACTTTACAATAATAAGTCCCTCGGTGTTTCATGGTTCCGAGGTTGAGGAAGACCCTCAAGAGTTCATTGATGAGGTGTACAAGGTTTTGATGAACATGTGAGTGATGCTGGTTGAAAAGGCAGAATTGACCACTTATCAACCTAAGGGTGTTGCTTCAGTTTGGTTCAACCAATGGAAGGAAGAGAGGGCAGTTGATGCGGGTCCTCTTGATTAGGAGAAGTTTAAGGTTGCTTTCCTTTATAGATTCTTTTTCCTAGAGATGAGGGAAGTAAAGGTACTTGAATTCATTAACCTTCGTCAAGGGAATATGAGTGTGAAGAAGTATGCCTTCAAATTTACACTATTGTCTAGGTATGCTCCTACTATGGTTTTCGATCCTAGGAAAAAGATGTTTTGCGCCCAAACACACAAGAAAGTGTTCATGGTCGTGCAAGTAGTAAAGTAGCTTTTTTAGAGCTGGGTATCGTACCCACAGAGATATAAGAATAGATTGTATTTATTTCTTCAAGTAACTAGAACGTAATGCAAGTGTTTTCATAAAAAGTGATGTATTATGCTAAATGATCAATCTTCTAAATACTGAAGTAAACTACTATGATTCAATTTAAACTTGGAGTTAAAACAATGACTTAGGGAATTCCACTATCCTCTTTAATGGCTATTAATCGGTTATTGAATCAATTATTACAAGGTTAAATGTATGATCATGGTCTCTTGACCTCTAATCACCTACCATAATTGGAAGCCTAACTACATCATTGAGCGGGGATAGAATGAACCAATTACCAAGCATTACGTTTTCATACCGTCTATTAACCAACCAAGGTTTCTAGGTATATCCCTATCCTAGATACAAATCAACCCTAAATCTAGAGAAGATCATGCTCATTTTGTCCCAAATTATATCCTCTTATTCCTCTCCCGAGTTCAATTTGGACAATACATTTATTTCAATGGTGGATAGTCATGAAATATTATATTAAGAATAAAAGAAAAATTCATACGATAACCAAAATCAATCCATCAAAGTCAATAAAATACAATCATCCCGTAGCAACAACCCTAGAACTAGGGAGTTAGCAACTTATAATACGATTCTCAATCTTGAAATATTCAATAAGCAGAAGAGAAATCGAATGAAGTAAAGTATAGGAATGAACCGTAAGAATAGATAAAATAACTCCAAAAGTAGTCGTTCTCCAAAAATGAGAAAAAGAATATTTACAATAACAAAACTCAAGTTTATTTATAATTTAGGAGAGTCTGCAAAAGATCTGCACTTCCGTTTGCAATGCGCACACACCTATTAATTTCAACTTTAAGTGAACTCCTCCTCTCTATGACGCGGAAAGGATACACAGTCCTCTACCTCAATATCATCATTGTGAAACTAAATAATTCCCTCTCTGCGTCGCGGAGAGGATACAGAGCACTAGATTTCTTTTCACTTTCCCTTTATCTTCTCCTTTGACAATATATTGTTTATGATTTTGTACTAGGACCCAATCTTCACTTCCCATACATCCACTTTTGTGTTCATTTCCTCCTTGTTTCCCAATCTACAATCATTAATCATATTGGTTAATTATAATGCAATAATCATGACTCCACACTATCAATAACTCATGAATTCATCCTCAAACTTGGCTAAAGCATGGGTATTATTTGGTTCCTAGTTATATAAATAAGCACAAGATCACCACCCCATACTTAAAGCTTTGTTCATCCTCGAATGATTCACCATCCTACTCCCTAGACTAAGACTCCATAACAATAGAATTTGTGCTTCCACTACTTACTTTCAGGAATATTTGATCAATCCACACTAAGAATGTGTTCATTTACACTTGTAACACCCAAAAAACTAGTAGGTAAAACTAGAGCCTTATGTGAGAGTTTTAGAGTTTTATGTGTGGATTAATGTTGTAAAATGGTTTTCCGTACTTAGGATGAGGGGTTTAGGGGTTAAGCATCAAGGTATGACTTCCCAAGGACCAACCAAGGGTCCTTGAGGAGGACCCTAAAGCCTAATCCCAAATCAAGTGAGCCACGAATGGGACCTACGGGGTGCAGGTCCATCCACGCCTCGTGGGAGTGACTCGTGGGTCAAGGCCCCATCTTTCCCTACTTGTTGAGCCCCATAAACCCACCCACGAAGGACCAGAATGATCCATGGGTCTATCCACACCCCATAGGTGGGGGTCGTGGATGGGGTCCTGCAATCTGCAGTTTATGGTAGGGTCATTTTATATTATTTTAATAGACATATATACAGGTTTTTAAGCCATTAAATAAGCCTTATACTTCATAAAACCCAAACTCAAGTTCATAACTAACTTTCCCCTAAATATTTCTCTCTAAAACTCCATAGAAGAAGAAGAAGTAGTTTACCCAAAAAATAGGGTTTTACTCCAATTCATGGATTCACTTCAAAAATGTTTCTAATGATTTAATTGCTTTATATTATGATCAAATTGATGATTATTTACTGTTTTTAATATGAATTCCTCAAGAATCCATGAATTCCCCCAATTCTTCCAAATTGGATCTTAAAGTGTGTGTATTGATTGATGTGAGTAGAATGTGATTGAATTATGAATGTTATGGATTGATTACTTGAATTATGTATTAATTGAGGAATTTATATGGTTGTTATGTTTAATTTCCCCAAGAAACCATGAAATCCCCATGTCCCCAATTTATGAACTTGTGATGTGGGTGAATTGTAGAAAGATGAATATCATGAGAATGTGCTTGTAGTAATTGAACTATTTGAATCATATTGTTATACATGTCTAATGTAGTAATCCTAGATGTGTTGATGAATCATGATCATGATGTTTATGTACATGCTTTATGAATACTTGGAAAGTACTGTGATTATGACTATAATGTAATTGTGATGATGTGAAAGCCTTTCCTCACCTAAATGAATCGGGAGGCTAATGAAATCCCTTTCATATGTGAATAAAAGTAATATTGATTGATATACCTTAAATTAGTTGGCTAAGGGGATCCTCTTCATGTGTAATTTAAAGTTATCTTGACTTAATGAACCTTGAATCGGTAGTTCAATGGAATCCCTTTCATAAATGACTAATGAAGTATTATAAGGCTTTGTCTTGAATTGGTAGACCAATGGTATCCATTTCATCATGAGTCCATGAACTACTATAATGATGAACCTTGAATCAGTAGATTAATTATGTCCCTTTCATGAGGATTCAATGAGCTATTCTAATGATGTACCTTGAATCGGTAGGCCAATGACATTCTTTTCGTGTGTGTAATAATGTACCTTGAGTTGGTAGGCCAATGACATCCCTTTCATTTGTATTAATGTTAAAAGAGAATTAACTACTTCATGAGAATTTAATGCTTAGCACCGAGTGGATATTGTGAGGTGGAAGCTCTCCCTGTGTTAGGACGGGTTTCTAGTAACAACCTTCTTATCCCATAACTATATTCCCACATAGGTTATTAGCTAGTTGATCCACCTAATCTAAAATATTACCGGTTCTACCTTAGGTAAGTAGACCAACTCTTTTCAGTGTGGGACATGACAACGGATTCCATGATTTGCTCACATGGTCTATATCGGTTAAGTTTTATTCCTATCATGAACAAGAAGGTGAGTTATGTACTATGGTTACTCAAGAAGTTCTATGGCATGTGGGTGAGGGGTATGGGACTTCATCCATGCATTGCACAAGTTGGCTTTGAGAATGGTTATGGTGTGTTCCTTGAATGTTATAATGTCTTATGAAATGAATATGCTTATGATGATGTTACTAAGTATGTTGATATGAAGGCTAAATGTAATGAAGTATGCTTAACTTGGATTGCTGCTATAGGGTGCTTTCCTTGATATGACTTGTTAAATGTGAATGTTCCTTGTTTATGAGTATGAACAAATGATGACATCAAAGAATGGTAAGTATGATTATGGTGACCTAAAAGTGGTACTTAGTGTAGATGGAATTATGGGATCTTTATCTATACATTGCACAAGTATAACTTAGGGTTACTTATGAAATGGTTCTATTATTTTATGATGGTTTATATGTTGAATATGCTTGTGACTTATGCCTTTACACTAAAAGTGCATGATGGTTCTCAAACTTGGTAAATGCATGCTTTTCAAATTAAATGTCCTTCTTAGCATGTTTTCAAGGATTTTATGCATGGCTGTCATACTTAGTACATTTTTGTACTAACCCATATTTTCTACATTTTTCACAAAGTGTAGGTTCCGGTTCTTAAGGTGATTCTCTATTTGTTCAAGCTTGAATTGACTTTTCTCCTAGCTTGTGGTGAGTCCTCAAGATTCGAGGACATATGAGTCATTAGTAGTTTCCTTTCAGGTACTTTTATGTTTTGAATTATGTTAAAAGGGTTTTGACCCTATTGTTGATTCAAAGATTGTATTAGATGGCTAATTGAGAGAAGTTAGATTTCCGCTTGCTTTTATAAAAGACTTCGATTGTATGGATAAAATTTTTAAATTCTGCATCATTTCTTTTATCTTATGTCTATGATATGTTAAGGTCTTGTATAAGACCTTTCAGTGTCAAGTACAATGTGTTATAACTAGGGTGTACCTCTGGGTCGTGACAACACTTGACCTTGGCCATCATATAGACACCACATGACTTCAAGCATTGACTCAACAAATTTTAGCAACTTAATGCCAACCATTTGATATCACCAGTCTTTCATCAAACAAGTGCCCATCACGCAAAGAAAGTAGTCCACAAACTCACTCACAAGATTTAGTATAACGTATGGACCTATCATCAAGATTCAAACCTCACACTCACAAGGAACATTCACATATATGCACATAGAACCATATGTTTTGCCCATTATGTATATCTCTACTAATTAAATATGCTTTGCAAATAATCAAGTTGGGCTTTCAGGGGTTGCAATGTAGGCTAGGGGATAAGTAGGAAAGCTATATAATAGTGACTTACACTTCCTTAAGCATTGTGTACATTTTAGACGTCATGACCTCTTTATGTACACATGTTTTATCTTCAAGTCTTTATTTTCATTTTCAGTCTTGTTAGAGTTAGTTGGGGGCATGTCCCAGCAACTCCATTTAGTTAGAGACTTTTTATACATAGTAGATTCAGCTAAAGTTGTTAAGTGTTGTTTCAGTCATCATTAAACTCTTATTATGTTCTATATATTCAAACTAGTTGGTTTTTCCCCTTTTCAGATATACACTGTTTTTAGCTTTCACGTAGTAGATGATTTACTTAGATATATTTTCAGCATACTTGATATGTGTCAGACTCTTGGTTAGCTTGGGGTCACTTGTGATCCTAGGTCCCATGTTACGTCTAGGGGGTAGCCTCGGGGCATGACAATCATACATATTTGCTTATGTCTTTCAAAGAGAAGTACCACTGAGTATCGAATGATTCTCCAAGTTGTAATATTTATAGATAATGGGTGGTGCTTTCTACTAAAGCAACAAATCCCAAACAAAACTTAAGTTTCAATACTTTTCCAAATAAGATTGGAAAAAACAAAAGAGAATAGGATTAGTCCGTGTGCATTTTTCTAGAACATAGATGATATCCAAACAAAAGAACCTATAAACAACCTCAATAACTATTATCACATGTTATACTAAAAAATATATTTAACATTTGAAGTGCAAAAAATATGATGTTGTATAACTATATTTACTACGAAGGTAAAAATTTCAACATTTGAATGAGCGTCATATCATAAGGATGCTGAAACTGCTTCTCAAAATGACTCCAATGGACAGTATTGAGAAATTCTATCAACACCTTCAAATATTTATCTCCTCATGGACTACTACAACTCTAGTAATGCTTTATATGTCTCCAGATAATGCTAAAAAATATATTAGTGATGAATCCATTTATAGATTTATTAATTTATTGAAGATTGAATTGCCTAAGCACATATACAATGAATGTGCTTGAATAGTGTTAGAGTTTTGTAAGCTATTGAGAGGGGATCTTAGGCATGATGATCAGTAGCCCCTCTCAGTACTTACAAAACTCTAACACTACTCTAGTACATTCATTATATGTGTGCTTAGGTATTTCACTCTTCAATGACTTGATAAATTTATGAATGAATTCATTAGCAATAAATTTCTTAGCATTATCTGGAGACGTATAAAGCATTACTAGAGCTACATGAACAACTGAGTAAATAAGAATTTGGAGGTATTGAGAGACTTTTTTAATATGATCCATCAGAGTCATTGTGAAAAATTATTTCATCATCCATATGACATGATGTCCATTCGAATGCAATAAGTTTTCATTGTTAGTATTTATAATTCTACAATGTCATAATATTTGCACTTCAAATTATCTCTCTCTCTCTCTCTCTCACTATATATATATAAGTACAATATTGTGCTAATAGTTATTGAGATTTTCTTATAAGTGTTCTTTTCCTCTTGATTTTCGCTTATGTTTCTCTAATTTGAGATGAAACTTGTTTTGTTGATTTTTTAAAAAATAGACACATATTTCAAGCTTGAAACTAGGAGAAGAATCTTTAGAATCACTTAATATGTCATTGGTGTTAACTTAATATAGTTATACAAAGCTATATTTTTAGGGTTTAAGTAGCTAAATATATTTTTTTCAAAAATATGTTATAGTTCCTAAAGATTGTATAGCGGTGTCTGTATCTGTAAAAAGTTATTTGGAATGGTAAGCATACTCAAAAGGTTGAGATTATGCCTATAGTGCAAATTATTGTTTCATGAATATATATGAAGTATAGAATTAGTATAGGATTTAGGCACTCGTTTGATATAACAATAAAGTGAAGCATAAAGAATATATAATAAAATTCTACTCAGATATTAATTAAAAACTTAATTATTCAAGTCAAAACTTTAAAATCATAGTTAAATGGAATGGACTATTAAGAACCTCTTCACAATAATAAAAAAATATATATAACATTAATATAGAATAAGAGAAAATGACTCAATATAGAATAAGAGAAAAACGACTCATCAAAAATCTTACCGTTATGCTTGCAACATATCGTGACCGACTTAAAGAGAACATTGATGTTTGAACCCTTGCCTCTAAATCACTTTTCTTTTCTCGTGAGAATGTGAAAGACTACAAACATATGGAGATAGGTATACGAAAAAAGCAAAAAATTATTTATACAAAAATTAAAAGAAGAAAAAAGTAAAATAATATTTCAACATTTTTATCAACATCTTTAAGGAATCATTATTTTCATCTCACAAAGAAAAAAGAGAATTATATGAAAAAAAAAAAAAAAAAAAAGGATCTTAACAAAATAAAAGGAATTACAACTGAAAAAATATCACAGGACTATAAAGTCAGATTGAAATCATACAAATAAGATTTATTTTCACGATACAAACTTATTTACAAATGAAATTGGTCATGTCTCCTATACAAAATATTCAAAAGATAAAAAAATTTGCCATGATTTCTCAAAAATCTCTATCAAGTCATGGAATTGAGGAAGACATTCGAGCAGTTAAATTACCATGACATATCGAAAAGGACAAACACCATTTCAAAAAATAGATATTTTTTTAAAAAAAAAAGGGTCTTGGCTTGTGGATCTACATATAGTAAATAGAACATGTGACTTATACGAAAAAAAATCAAGTACAAATTAGTTATTTTAAGTGAATGAATAAATGAGAATAATCTGAAGAAACAAATTTGGTTGCTTAAGATTTTCAAGAAAAAAAAATACCTTTAACCAATATTGAACATTTTATGAAATAAGAAAAGAATGACAAGTCTTAAATTACCTTTTTCGTGTCTAGTTTATCTATTGAATAATTATAATTTTACATTGACTTGACATAATTAGTGGCGTAGATAAGAATTTTGTGAAGGATGTTCCATCTTTGGATAAGTAAACACTCATTATGTCTCAATTTATTTAAAAGGATCAGGGTTAAAACACTTAATTTTGATACTGAATATGGTATAGATTCTTCAAAAAATTTAAAAGAAAATGTATATATTTAAAAACTACACGAAAAGTACAATAAATAAACAAAATATCTAATGGTTTAAAATATAAAATATGCAAAGATTATAATTAAAAAAATTATATGAAATTCAAAACATTAACTTCCTCACATAAAATAGGACACAAACTATAAGAAGAGAGTGAATTGAATAAATTAACATAATATACCATAAAAGAGAATAATCACTGTGCCATAATGTAAGATAAAAGTTATGAAAAAAATTCTTGACTTGCCAATTTATATAGAGGATACATGACAAGACTAATAGGGAAAAACAATTATTGCAAGTCAATGAATAGAAGAGAATGATAAAAGAAGTAAATCTGGTTGTTTGAGATTTTAAGGAAAAATAATTATTGAATTTGACAAAAATTGTATATTTTATAAATAAAAATTGACTAGTCTTAGATTACTTTCTCCACGTCTAGATTATCTATTGAAATATTATAATTTTCTATTAATACTGTGTAATCAGTGACTTGACTAAACTAGTGACATAATCAATGTAGTAATTAATCACGTAATCAAGTACATAATCAGTGACGTAATGAGTAATGTAATCAGTGACATAATTAGTGACGTAACTAGAAATATTCTAAAGGTTGTTCCAACTTTGAAGAAGTAAATACTTTTTTCCCTTAATATTTATGTGAAAGGTTTGAAGTATTGTAACAATCCCCATAATCATATTGTGTTTTTACTTGTTTTCCTTGTTTGAACCTTCTCATAATTTTGTTATCTATTTTATGACTTGTAGAGTTGGGTGATACAATTCTTTTGGTGATCACAGTATCTGAGATTCATTTCTATTTTAGAGTTTTGAATAGGGATAAAAATGGGGGGGGGGGGGGGGGGGGGTGTTGTTGGTTGTGGGGCAAACCCACAAAGATTTCAATCACCCCCCCCCCCCCCCCAAATAGTATAGTTTGTTGTTTTCGACCCGCCCCAAAAACCCTCTTTTGCATTGCCCCATGAAATTTGTAAAATGTTTCAAATACTAAAAATAATAATTGTTTAACAAAATGATTCAAATTTTGTTTACTGCTTATTTTTTTATTCAACTGCTAAAATTAATATGTTAATAACTCTTTTTTTGGATTTTGAATTGGTTTAATTTGATGTAATAAATAAAATATTGAATGCCACAGTGATGTAATACTGTTTAATACTTCTTTTTTGTTTTTTTCTAGTGTTTGGGCGATTAAAGCCGTTTTTTATTCCAAAGAAAAAAGAAAATCCAAAATAAATGTAAAATTGATAAAAAATTTGATGTGAACTTGCAAAATTAATATTTTTTTTAATCCCAAACCCACAACCCGCCCTGCTTGGTGTAACATCTCGCTAAATTGAAAGAACTAGAAAGAGCTAGAATTAGAAAGAGTGATTTTTGAAAATAATAAAAATATGGAAAAAATTAGTTAACTTAAGTTAAGTTTGAGTTTTGGGTCAACTTCAAATGACCATAACTCCTAGATCAGGATGAGTTAGGTGTGTTTACAGATATTGTAGGAAAGATCTTGGAATAATCTTTCCAATGCCGCAGAGTTTGCGCAATTTCGAGTTCGTATGAGTAAGTTATTCCCATTGGAAGTTGGGTTGTTCAAATAAGGAAAGTCCAATCCAGATTTTAGAAGGGAATTATGGTCTTTTCACCACCCAGCTAAGTTGATTTATTTTTAGCAATTAAATTGGGTTCTAAACTGAATTGATTCAGTTTACACAATTGAAAATTTACGCTAGGGTTTTTGGAGAAAGAATGCAAGAGGAGAAAAGAGGAGAAAGAGCAAAGTTCGTCGTTCTTGAAGCTATGCTCATGGATTTGGTCAAGGGGTGATCCCTACGAGGTATGTGATGCTTTCATAGCATTGGGTCCGTTCACCCACGCGCCAATCATGTTTATTTCAGGGAAGTTTGTTCTAGAAAGTTGAAAGTTGATGAATCTTGAATGGTGTTCTTGATATTGACCTTCGTTCTTTAGTTAGATTGAGATTGAGGAGTTTCTTGAGGTTAAACTATTGTTTCCTTGAGTTGCTTGAGTTAGATTCTTGTGTATACATGCTGGGTTTCTAATCTAAAGAGAAATTAAGAAGAATAGTCGAGTTTGGGCTGAATTGGGACTGGAAAACGAAAGAAGGAAAAAGTCGAGCAAATATGGTACCCCAGGCTATGTCGCAGACCTGCCCCTCAATTTCGAAAAATTCATCCTCATGGAGTGGAGTGGTCACAGACCTCTCTTCCTCAAAAGTTTATTTTGCAACCAAATATTTAAATATGCCTCTGCATCGCTGACTAGTTTCCAGGCAATAATTCCTTGATCATTTCTCATGTTTAGCTATCTAAAATCATTCCTACGCATCATGAGATATTTCCTATCACAAATCACAATTGTTCAATCCATAATTCAATTCATGGAGTCAAGGTAAGCTAAAGTGTCAAGTCAAGAGAAGTTAAAAGTCAAGTCAAGAGAAGTCAAGAGTCAAGTTAAGAGAAGTTCATAAAGTTTTCCAAAAGTCTTTTACAAATGTTTTAACTTTGTTTGAAGACTTGAGTTTTGAGTTGAGTAAAGAGTAAAGTTTGAAGTGCATTTCTTCAAAAGACTATATCGGGACTATGTATTCCAGAGTAAATGTTTTCACATTTAAACAAGAAAGGAAACTGAGATTTCCAAAAGAGCCTTATATAAGAGTAAGAGTAAAGTTCATTCTTCAAAGATTATACGGGAACTAAGCATTCCCAAGAGTTAAAATGTTTTCACATTTGAGCAAGAAAGGAAACTTAGATTTCCAAGAGAGCTTTTAAGCTAAGTTTTTGAGTAATTATTTCAAACCAAAGAAAGAGTTTTGTTTTAACAAACATATGAGATAAAGTATATTTTGGGTGTAGTATTGAGCACCGATATGGGGACGAGCTTGAGTTCAAATAACTCACGTCTTTATAAACCATGTAGTCATCATGGGTAGTAAAGGATCATACTTTTTAGATGACTCATTAATATGCGTTTTAGCATAGACTAGTGGATCCACTTAGTTAAGGTGTTCTATATGACGACAAAGTATAGGACAGTTGTGGCAGCGTCGGTAAGATGTTATATCACCATATAGGCTCATAGTGGTGGTTGTCGGATAAATAAACTCCTACAGAAACTATAATACTTTATTATATGAGTAAAGTTGAGTTTGTTATTGCATTTTCTTTAACTAATTAAGCTGATTTCTACTGTTTTAAAGGCTTTCTATATATTGCATGTGTTTTATTACTTTATATTGAGTTAAGTTATTCAGGAGTGGAGTAAAGTCAAGGTAACTGTTTCTTTCAGATTCTTTTCAAGATTAAGTTATGTTTAGTGTTCCAACTCGCATACTCATACACTCAATGTACTGATGTCAGTTGACACAGGTGATCAGGATCAACATCCAGTGCCTCGTTGATCCAGTTGAGCACTCAGAGTCAGTTGGTGAGCCTTCTAGCTTTTCGGCGGATCTTTTTATTGCTTTCAGTATTTTATTTTATTAGGATGTTGTGGGTCTTGTCCCTATGTCCATCTCAGTTGTTTAGAGGCTTTATAACAGAGTTAGCGATGTTAGTTCATGAGTCTTTACTTTCCCTTTTCAGTTAAGTTGAGACTTGAGTTGCCACTTTGGCAGTGAATGTTATTTATTACATTCTAAGTTATTTATTGAGCAGTTTAGCTTTTACTTTAATGTATATTTATCTTGAGTAAAGTCTTCCGCTGAGTAAGTAAGTCAGGCCAAGGGTTCGCTTGGGGCAAACAATGGTTCTCGAGTGCCAGTCTCGGCCAGGGTGTAGGCTCAGGGCGCAACAAACTTGGTATCAGAGCATAGAGTTCAAGAGTCCTAGGGAAACTATGAAGTCATGTCTGTAGAGTTCTAGTTATTGTTGTGAAACGCGCCACATCTATAATTAGGAAGATGCAGCATTTAGGAATTCCTTCACTTTTTTCATACTCACTTCGTGCGATAGAGTGTATCTCTATAAAAATCTCTTTCTAACTCGTTCTTATGCGTAATTGATTTGAGTTGGCCTATGGTCGAGAGTGCCTTGATGAGGCATTTGTTTCCTTGTGAGCTAAGAGAAACAAAGAGATGGTTGCTGACATGAGGAGAAGGATGAGTTTATTCGTAGTTGGGTTGACTCGTCTGTCAAGTAAGAAAAGTAAGTCAGCCATGCTAATAGGTGACATGGACATAGCAAGGTGGAATATTCATGTGCAACAAGTTTAAAAGGACAAGCTGAAGGATAGAGGAGTTTAAAAATAAGAGGGCTATGACATCAGGGAATGAATCCAGACAGCAAAAGAGTAATGTGAACCGGTCTTCTTTCCAACATAAGCAGAAAGGGCTTGCTCCATCATCTGCTAGTGCACCTGCACCAAGGAACAAATGTGAGTACAATAGTCAGAATTCTCAAAACTTCAGAGCTTGACCTACGCATTCGTAAGGTAGTACGGCACAAGGGGGTACTAAGACTCCTGCATGTGCTAAGTGTGGTAGGAGACACTCAAAGTGTGTCGTGATGGCTCCACTAATTGCTTCAAGTGTGGCAAGAACGTTCATTTTATGAGAGAGTGTCCTAAAAGTAGACAGAGTAATGGTAATGGGGGTAATAGAGCCTAATCTTCTTCAATTGCTCCACCAGATAGAGTTGTATCTAGATGAGCTACTTCAAGGGCAGGCGGAAAAGGAAACCGTCTTTATGCTATCGCTAGTCGCCAAGAGCAAGAGGATTCACCAGATGTTGTCACTAGTATGATCCAAGTCTTCAGTTTTGATGTTCTTCCTGAGCAACTTCTTGAGCCCTTCAGTGTTTCTACACCTACTGGTGAGTCTATTCTAGCAGAGAGAGTCTATCATGATTGTTTCGTTTCCTTCAATCACAAGAGTACCATGGATGATTTAGTTGAGTTAGACATGGTAGATTTTAATGTCATTCTAGGTATGAACTGGTTTCATGCTTTTTATGCATAAATAGATTGTAGAACTCGAGTAGTCAAGTTCCAGTTTCCAGTGAACCAGTTATAGAGTTGAAGAGCATTTCAACAGTGCCTAAGGGTCATTTTATTTCGTACCTTAAGGCGATAAAGTTAGTTCCCTAAGGGTGTGTATCACTTAGTATGAGTTAATGACTCTAGTGTTGAGATACCTCCTATTCAGTCAGTTTCAGTAGTAAGAGAATTTCCAGAAGTCTTTCCAGTTGATCTTCTTGGAGTCTCTCATGAGAGAGAAGTAGACTTTGGTACAGATATTCTTCCAAATACTCATCCCATCTCTACTCTGCCATATAGAATGGCACCATCAGAGTTAAAAGAGATTAAAGAATAGTTGAAATACCTCATTGATGAAAGCAGTTAAAAGATATTTTAGAGAAAGGTTTCATTTGACCAAGTATCTCACCTTGGGGCGCTTCGGTTCTATTTACGAGAAAGAAAGATGATTCCCTTAGGATGTGTATAGATTACCGTCAGTTGAACAAGGTTACCATCAAGAACAAGTATCCTTTTCTAAGAATAGATGATCTTTTTGATCAACTTCAGGGTGCTTCTTGTTTTTCTAATATAGACCTCAAATCTGGCTACCATCAGTTGAAAGTAAGGGAATGTGATATTCCTAAGACAGCATTCAGGACCCGTTATGGTCATTATGAGTTCTTAGTTATGTCCTTTGGTTTAACCAATGTACCTGCAACATTCATGGACCTTATGAAGAGAGTAGTCAAACCTTATTTAGATATGTTTGTTATTGTCTTCATTGATGGCATACTAATCTATTCGAAGAATGAGGAAGATCATATTAGCCATCTCAGAATAGTTCTCCAGACTTTAAAAGATAGAGAGTTGTATGCCAAGTTCTCTAAGTGTGAGTTTTGGCTTGAGCCTTTGGCATTCTTAAGCCACATTGTGTCTGGAGAGGGAATTAAAGTTGACACTCAAAAGATAGAGGCAGTGCAGAATTGGCCTAGACCCACATCTCCAACTGATATTAGGAGTTTCTTGGGTTTGGCTTACTATTATAGAAGGTTCGTCGAAGGGTTCTCGTCAATTTCATATCCTTTGACCAAGTTGACTCAGAAAACATTTAAGTTTTAATGGTTTGAAGCTTGTGAGAAAAGATTTTAGGAATTGAAAAAGAGGTTGACTACTGCCCTAATTTTGACCTTACCAAAAGGTACTCAAAATTTTGTGGTGTATTGTGATGCATCTAGAGTTGGTTTGGGTTGTGTGTTAATGCAGAATGGCAAAGTTATAGCTTATGCCTCCAGACAGCTGAAAGTTCATGAGAAAAATTACCCAACCCATGACTTAGAGTTGGCTATTGTGGTATTTGCTTTGAAAATATGGCGCCATTATCTTTATGGTGTTCATGTGGATATGTTCAACAATCACAAGAATCTTCAGTATGTGTTTAGTCAGAAAGGGCTTAATCTCAGACAGAGAAGGTGGTTAGAGTTACTAAAAGATTATGACATGAGTATTCTTTATCACCCAGGTAAGGCGAATGTTGTTGTTGATGCCTTGAGTAGACTGTCTATGGGTAGTACCGCCCATTTTGAGAAAGATAAGAAAGAGTTAGCAAAAAAGGTGCATAGGCTTGCACGGCTAGGAATTCGACTAATGGATTCCATAGAAGGAGGATTAGTAATGATGAATGGGGCTGAAACATCATTAGTGTCAGAAGTAATAGATAAGCAAGATCAAGATCCTTTATTGCTTGAATTAAAGGCAAGTGTTCATAAGCAAAAAGTGATGGCTTTTGAACAAGGGGGAGATAGTGTTTTAAGGTATCAAAGTGGAGTGTGTAATTGATTTCAAGGGTAATCGGGATGATCACCTACCTCTCATTGAGTTTCTTACAACAATAGTTACCATTCTAGCATCTAGATGGCTTTTTACGAAGCTTTTTATGGGAAAAGATGCAGATCTCATATTGGATGGTTTAAGTTGGTGAAGTTGGGTTAATAGGACCAGACTTAGTTCGTCAAGCTATGGAGAAAGTGAAAGTTATTCAAGAGAGATTGAAAACAACCCAGAGTCGTTAGAAATCGTACACTGATATTAGGAGAAGGGAGTTAGAGTTCGAGGTAGATGATTGAGTATATCTTAAAGTTTCACCCATGAAGGGTGTTATGAGATTTGGTAAGAAGAGAAACTTAGTCCCCGGTATATTGGCCCTTATAGAATAACGAAAAGGGTTGGTAATGTAGCTCACGAGTTAGAGCTACCAAAGGAGTTAGCCACAGTTCATCTGATATTTCACGTCTCCATGTTGAAGAAGTGCATGGGATATCCTTCATTGATCATACCAACTGAAGATATTGGGATCAAAGATAGCTTATCTTATGAGGAGATTCTTGTTTAGATTTTAGATCACCAAGTTCGCAAGTTGAGGACTAAAGAAGTAGCATCAATCAAAGTTCTTTGGAGGAACCAGTTTGTTGAGGAAGCTACTTGGGAAGCTAAAGAAGATATGAAGAAGAGATAACCACATCTCTTTGAAACTAGAGAGATTTCAGACCAGGGTACTAATTCTCCTCTTAATACTCTTTAAATTATAAGCTGGCATGTTGTATTTTCATTGCTTGTTGGGTATTGAGCTGAATTTTAGATGTTACACCCTTAGCCTATTAAGAGTAATCTCATTTGAGGTTGAATGTTCCCAAGGGGGAGATATTGTAACATCTCGCTAAATTGAAAGAACTAGAAAGAGCTAGAATTAGAATGAGTGATTTTTGGAAATAATAAAAATCTGGAAAAAATTAGTTAAGTTTGAGTTTTTGGTCAACTTCAAATGACCATAACTCATAGCTCAGGATGAGTAAGGTGTGTTTCCAGATATTGTAGGAATCATCTTGGAATAATCTTTCCAATGCCGCCGAGTTTGTATGATTCTGAGTTTATATGAGTGAGTTATACCTATTAGAAGTTGGGCTGTTCAAATAAGGAAAGTCCAATCTGGATTTTAGAAGGGCATTATGGTCTTTTCACCACCAAACTAAGTTAATTCGTTTTTAACAATCAAATTGGATTCTAAACTGAACCAATTCAGTTTAGACAATTGGAAATTTCTGCTAGGGTTTTTGGAGAAAGAACGCAAGAGGAGAAAAGAGGAGAAAGAGCAAAGTTCATCGTTCTTGAAGCTAAGCTCATGGATTTTGTCAATGGGTGATCCCTACGAGTTATGTTAGTCTTTCATAGCTTTGGGTTCGTTCACCCATGCGCTAATCATGTTTATTTCAGGGAAGTTTGTTCTAGAAAGTTGAAAGTTGATGAATCTTGAATGGTGTTCTTGAAATTGGCCTTCGTTCTTGAATTAGGTTGAGATTGAGTTCCTTGAGGTTAAAATGTTGTTTCCTTGAGTTTTTTGAGATAGATTCTTGTGTATACATGCTGGGTGTCTGAATCTAAAGAAAAATTGAGAAGAATTGTCGAGTTTAGGGTGAATTGGGACTGGAAAATGAAAGAAGGAAAAAGTCTAGTGCCCCATGCGGCGTCGCAGACCTGCCCTTCATTTTCGAAAAATTCATCCTCGCATCGTGGAACAGTCACGGACCTCTCTGCCTCAAAAGTTTATTTCGCGACCAAATATTTAAATGTGCCTCCATGTCACGGACTAGTTTCCAGGCAATGATTCCTTGATAATTTCTCATTTTTAGCTATCTAAAATTATTCCTAAACATTATGAGATCTTTCCTATCATAAATCACAATCCTTGAATCCATAATTCAATTCAAGCAAAGTTAAGATTCAAGTCAAGAGAAGTTAAGATTTAAGTCAAGAGAAGTTAAGAGTCAAGTCAAGAGAAGTTAAGAGTCAAGTCAGGAGAAGTCAAGAGTCAATTTAAGAGAAGTTCATAATGTTTTCGAGAAATCTTTTACAAATGATTTAACTTTGTTTTAAGACTTGAGTTTTGAGTTGAGTAAAGAGTAAAGTTTGAAGTGCATTTCTTCAAAAGACTATATCAGGACTATGTATTTCCAAAGAGTAAATGTTTTCACATTTAAACAAGAAAGGAAACTGAGATTTCCAAAAGAGCCTTTCAGCTAGTTTTTAGTAAAGAGTAAGAGTAAAAGTTCATTCTTTAAAGATTATATGGGAACTAAGTATTCCCAAGAGTTAAAATGTTTTCACATTTCAGCAATAAAGGAAACTTAGATTTCCAAGAGAGATTTTAAGCTAAGTTTTTGAGTAATTATCTCAAACCAAAGAAAGAGTTTTTTTTTACAAATATATGAGCTAAAGTATATTTTGGGAGTAGTATTGAGCACTAATATGGGGACGAGCTTGAGTTCAGATAACTCACGTCTTTATAAACCATGTAGCTATCATGGGTAGTAAAGGATCATACTTTTTAGATGACTCCTTAAGATGCTTTTAGCATAGACTAGTGGATCCACTTAGTTAAGGCATTCTATATGACGGCAAAGTATAGGACAGTTCTGGCAGCATAGGCAAGATGATGTATCACCACTTAGGCTCAAAGTGGTGGTTGTCGGTTAGAGAATCTCCCATGAAAACTATATTACTTTATTATATGAGTAAAGTTGAGTTTGTTATTGCTTTTTATTTAATGAACTAAGTTGTTTTCTATTGTTTTAAAAGCTTTCTATATATTGCATGTGTTTTATTGATTTATATTGAGTTAAGTTATTCAGGAGCGGAGTAAAGTCAAGGTAACTGTTTCTTTCAGATTCTTTTCAAGATTAAGTTATGTTTAGTGTTCCAACTCGCATACTCATACACTCAATGTACTGATGTAGTTGACCTATATCTTATTATGATGCAGACACAGGTGATCAGGATCAACATCCAGCACCTCGTTGATCCAATTGAGCACTCAGAGTCAGTTGGTGTGCCTCCTAGCTTTTCGGAGGATCCTTTTATTGCTTTCAATATTTTAGTTCATTAGGATGTCGTGGGTCTTGTCCCGATGTCCATCTCAATTGTTTAGAGGCTTCATAGACAGAGTTAGTGATGTTAGTTCATGAGTCTTTACTTTCCCTTTTTAGTTAAGTTGAGACTTGAGTTGCCACTTTGGCAGTGAATGTTATTTATTACATTCTAAGTTATTTATTGAGCAGTTTAGTTTTTCTTTGAAAGTATATTTATCTTGAGTAAAGTCTTTTGTTGAGTAAGTAAGACAGGCCAAGGGTTTGCTTAGGGCAATCAATGGTTCTCGAGTGTCATTCCCACCCAGGGTGTAGGCTCAGGGCATGACACATGGCCCCGCATGAATTTTGATAAATTACATTTGAACCCTTCCTGCAACAGCTTCGCACCTCCCTAAGTTCAAACCCACCATAACCCACAAATGATGTAACCTGCCCTGCCTCGCCCCATTTCCATCTCTAATTTTGAATTTTGACAATTTGATCAAATTGAATATTTAAGTTTAACAAGTCGGGTTTGAGTTTTGACGATTCCGCTAAGTTAGCAGTATGATTTATGACATAGTCTAATTTTTACACGTATATTAAGACATTCAGAAGTATAAACAATGATTTTACATTATCCTATCTTTTCTCACGTGTCCAAGTTACAACCCAAATGAATAAGAGATCATAGGCACATAATTATATAACCAATCCACCTTTTCCAATATTTTTCCCATTTTGAATCCTAACTAAACAATCTTACAAACTTTTAAATTAACAGTAATATAATAGTAAACGTATGAATATACCTTGCTACATGTCATGATTATCAAACATGTATCAACAAATTTTCAACCACAATATAATTATCAAACACTAAGAAATAGTCACCTATAATTATAAACACCACCACACTTGTTAAATACAAACAAGTTAACACAATCATGTAAATCATGTCCGCCTGGCCTCACAACTATATAATCGTTGTATTTTTCTGAAAGATCTATTACTCTCTCAGAATAATAAATCTTACTATCATCTATGCATATATGTAAAAGGGTGTTAATGTTTCCCATCTAGTCATGACTTTTAGAGGATCCTAGGTCTTCATTTACCATACTGATCTAGTATCTGATCTAAAGACATAATCGCTCGTTCATAAGCTCAAATTGGACTCGATCCACTCATCATCTAAATAATAAGTGTATATCTCAATATGCTATCCTCTCTAGTTATCTCTCACTCTTAAGATAACAAATTAAGTATAGAAATGTCACAATTCATCATTCATAACATCAGTGTAATAAACAATTCAATAGCTCACATGCTTATTCATACAAGTAGTCATTCATTCAAATACAACAATGACTAACTCCATCCAAAGATGTCACTCCCCGAGGCCACCCCCTTGACATAACGCGGGACCTAGGATCACAAGTGACCCCAAGCTAACCATGTCTGGCATAACATAAGCATACTCACATTATCTAGGAAATCAAGAACTAATGTGAAAGCTAAAATAGTAGATAACTGAAAGATGGGGAATACTGGATATTGATCTAAATATATAAATAAGTTCTAAGAGTTTATTTGATACTGAACAATCACACAAAACTAAAGATGAATCTAACATTATGTCTTGAAAAGCCTCTACTGCTTAGTGTTGTTGGGAGATTCCCCCACCTAACTCTAGCCAAAACTAAAATACTAAAATAAAAGACTGAAATAGAAGCATGTCTGTTGTCCTAGAAAAAATAAGGACTCACCACTGAAGGTTTTGAATACGGACCGATAAGTCGACCTAAGCATGATCTGGATGTTGAATGCATGAACCTACATCATGAAAGGATATAGCACAAAGTATGTGTCAGTACTTTGAATGTACTAAGAATGCAGGATCTAGATAATAGCTGAACAAAATACATAAGCTAAAACAAAGCATAACTAAGCAATGATATAATTTGGACAAAATTTTAAATACTGAAATATACTAAAATTAACTGAACTGAATGCAATGACCAAGTACTGATTATTAATATAACATGCTGAGACTGAATACTGAGGTATAACTGAAAACCTGTTCAAATGCACTAGGGTCTGACTGTCGGAGCTACTATTAACAGACATAAAATCACGTGAGCTAACCGTGGAGTCCGATGTATACGCCCCATCGAGAGGACCCAGTATACCTTTCCAGGGGTATAAAGGAATGACTAGCGTGATCACTAAATTTGATTCCCAATAGAGGAGACTTATAATCCTATGGGGGGGCACGTATTTCTAGGACTATGAGGGTATGCTGAACCCTAGTCTAACTCAATGCTAAGCCTACTCCCAACTGGAAATGTGTAAGACACAACATAATTGAAATACTTAATAGCTCAATTTTCTGACATGCAAATATGAGAATACAACATTTTGGAACTGCCAATGTAACATTCAAAAACTGGAGCATGTTTATCTATTTAACTGACCTAGCAAGTGTAATTCATGAACTAAGAGAATCTACACAACTAGGGTTCTGAGTTTTATGCAAGGAACTAAGCAAACTTTCCAAGAAACAAGCTAATCCAAGTTAGGATACTACAACAACTAAGTCACTATAATTTTCCAAGGTTTTAGAAACCCTATGTCTAAACAAGATATAGAGAATCAAGAATCTGACTGAATTCTCGGGACCTAGTGGATGAAAGGAACCCACTAGTGAAATTACACATACTTGATGATGAAATCTATGGAGAATCCTTTCGATTTTGAGGTTGGAACTGAAGAAAACCTGTTGCGTGTTCTTGAGAAAGCTATCAACTATTTTCTCTTATTTTTGTTCTAAGATTGGAGAATTTTGGTGAATGAATCGATTAGGGTAAAGTCTAACTAGAATACTAGGCTAAAACTGACCAAAAAGGCATAGTTTAGGTGTAAAATGACATAGGTTAAATGTCCGAAGCATAAGGAATAAGACCAAAAATGACCCTGACTTAATAGCTAACGAAGCCACGATTGCCCCTAACCGACGGACTGTGGACTGACCGATGGTCCGTCATGGCATGGCGTTATTCGAGTTCAGAGAGTTGGTGTTGAGAGTCACGATCCATGGACCTGGACCACGGACCGTGGTCCTACCTACGGTCTGTAGCTCCCGTCGTGGGTCATGACTATTCTAGGAAAATGGAGGTGATCAACCACGGACCCCACCTACGGTCCGTGGTTCAACCTACAGCCTGTAGGTGGCCCCCGTCTGTGGCATTTGCAACTTATTAAAACCTGAAATTTTGTCCTTTCTCAAATTCAGGGTGTTACAAAAAACCAATCAACATGCATTACAACTCATATTACATTCTAGAAACTAATCAACGTATCAATCCAAAGTAAGCTATAACCTAATTCATGGAACTCATTCAAGGTCGATGAGTGAATAATTAATTCAAGGTTAACTTCCTCATTAATTATTTTAAGAATCATTTAATTAACAATACCTCTTTAATCCTTATTAGAGATAATTCTTCTTCTCTTCTTAACCATTCATGAAACATTAGTCGAGCAAATTCCTTTGTTTTTTATATAAAATAAGTATCTAGACCACTAAACGACCCTCTATCATCATTAAGATCAACACAACACCATTATTAACTTTACAACTATAAACCAATTACATCCTAGACTATATCTTTAGTTTCCAAGTTTGTCATAGTCTTTAAAACTCTATGCAGTTTTCAAAGAAGTCTTTCACATAGCTATTCAAAAGTTAGCTTATAAAACCAACAACACATATAGATCCTAATGATATAACAATATTTGGCTTATGCTATTTTCAAGGTCAACGCCCAAATTGCCTTTCTTAGACCTAAACATGTTATCTATCCCAACTTTGTGATGTATAGAGTATTACTAACTAAGTCTAAGAGAAATCAAATCATAACCTACGTAATGACCTAGAAGGTCTTTTTTAGAAATTTTCATAAAATTTACAATTTTACCCCTCTCGATAATTGCCCTGAGTCAATTTTGATCAGTCGGTGAAGTTGTTTTGGGAATTTTAGAGCTATTTCTTGACTAAGATTATTTAGTTGACGATTACTTTTAAATGATTAATTTAATTGGTTGTTAATGAACTAAATTGTTAATTTATTTAATACCTTATACCACTATCACGACCCAAAGTATACCCAAAATGTGACATGGCGTATAGAATTCCGAGAGGCCCTACACAAGCCACTTAGCATACATCATACAAGATAATAGAAGATCAATAAAATTAAAAGACAATTCATATATAAGAGTTGACAAAAAGTAGCAAAAGTCTAACATAGTCTCAAAGCCATCTAGTACATCAAGAGTAATTGGGACGTAACTCATACATCAAATACAATACTGAAAAGTAAAGACAATAAGCAATAAAGAGGTCTCGTTCCTCAAAACATAAGGACTCTCCAATCTTCAATATCCTAAGTGATCACTAGCCACTGAGATGCGGAATAGGAGTGTCGGACCCTACATTAGTGCAACAATGTAAGCACGACCATGTGATAATACATGGAATGTACCAAGTTTGATAGAAATGCCTAAAATATATAAAATCATGCTAAACAAGACTTTACATGACATGCCATCACCAAGCTAACTCATAAGATAAAAGGGTTAGAAGACATAAATCATAAAACATTATCAATGCAAGCTAAACACTTTTGAGATACTTCTAAAAGTTACTTTAGTTCATTATTTTGGGAGATTTACCTTTAACTGACATAGAGACCATGTGAGACAAAGCATGGAATCTGGTGTCTACCCTACACCGAAAAGAGGTGTTTTTACTTTCCAAGGTAGAACCATGAAATTCTAGCTTTCATGGATCCACTAGCTAATGTCTATCTAGACAAACCTATTGTGGAACATAGTTTATGGGACATGGGTAATCACCACTTTCCACTCGGTGCTAAGAAGAAATCCCATGAAATATTCATTAGTCTTAACTTATCTTAACATTCATAAGATATGGGTATTTGTTGCTTGACTTACTTCCCATGGAAGGGCACATCAAGTAGTCAATACAAGATAAATTTCATTAGAATATCTCTTTAAATCTTAATTCATCTTAGGTAAGAAAACCTGTCAACATTATGAATTCTTTATGTGATAAAATCCTTTTACAATAATAACATCAACATTGATACTTCACTCTCAAAGCATCCTTAAAATATTTATATCAATTTTATAAAGAACATGCACATCTTCATAAATTCATCTTTCATAGTTCAAAAGTTTATTCATATGATCATAGTCTAGAAATCATGGATTTCACATGGGTTCATGGGAATTCAACTTAGAAACATGCAACTACTTCAATTCATGCATAAAAAAGACACAAAACAATCAATTAGATCATAATTGGAAAGAACCCATGAGATTGAGAAAAACTCCAACTTCAATTGGAGTTTCTACCTTATAAGAATAGGAGAATTTAGGAACCGTATGGAGGAAAAGACTTCATAGGTGAATACTATCATAGCTTGATGTCAAAAGCTTGAAATCAATGGTGTTGAAACCCTAGCCTTCTTCTTCAAGCTTTTAGAGAGAGAAATACTGAGGAAGAACTTTGATCAATTTTGAAAATTTAGGAGATTGAGCTCAATTGGAAAATTTGGTGGTAAAAACATTTATATAGGGTCTATAATAGAAGGTAAAACGACATAGTATTCAGTTAGAATAATTAGGAAAAGTCCCAAAACCCTTCCTAAAAACAACTGTCGACCTCCATCTCCGCTGGGAACCTACGATCCATGGGTGTAACACCTCTGAAAAATAGACTTAGACTTTTTCAACAGAAATAGGTAAACCATGGAGGGGATCATGGTTCGTGATTAGGACCACGGTTTGTCACCGACATCATGGTTCACACCCTCTCAACAGTGGTGGACCATAGAGCCCTTCACGAGCCGTGGACCACCTCATGAGCCGTGGGAAGGCTCGTAGAGGAAGGACAAAACCACTCAGGCTCAGGCATCAGACCACGGAGCCCTCCACAGGCCGTGGTATTGATGAAGGGTCGTGGTGGCATCTATAGTCATGAGCCAGCAGACCCCCATCCCTAAATGAAGAACCACGGGGACCTACACGGTTCGTGGTCCTTCACATATGGGTGGGGTGCCAGAGACCAGTAAGCCTAGGCCAACAACCACAATCCATATGACGGACCACGGTTCCATCAACGGTCCGTCAGTGGGTCCGTGGTCAGCCTCCGTCAGATTTTAAGTTGGGGTCATTTTGGTCTTTTCCCCTATGTGTTGGACATTTAAACTACGTTGTTTAACACCAAAACTACATTGTTTTACTCATAATAAGCTTAGTAATTAAGTCAGAACTTACCCCAAATCGTTTATTCTCAAAAATTCACCAAAAGTTAAAGCAAAAGAGGAGAAAGAGCCGACCAACCCCTCAAGAACAAGCAGGAGATTTTCCTTAGTTCAGCCTCAAAATTCAAAAGATTTATATTTGAATTTCATCACCAGGTATGTGGGATTTCACTAGTGGGTTCCTTTCATCCAGTAGATACCTAAAATTTAGTTAGATTCTTGATTTTGTATATCTTGTTTAGACCTAGGGTTTCTAAAACCTTGGATAATTGGTGTGACTTAGCTGTTGTAGTATTCGTAATCGAATTATCACGTTTTCTTGGAAAGTTTGCTTAGTTCCTTGCTTGAAACTCAGAACCCTAGTTGTGTAGTTTCTCTTAGTTCATGAATTACACTTGCTAGGTCAGTTAAACATATAAACATGCTCCAGTTTTCAAATGTTACATTATCAGTTCCTAAATGTTGAACTCCCAGATTTGCATGTTAGAACAATGAGCTATCCAGTATTTCAGTTACGTTGTGTCATACACATTTCCAGTGATGCCTTTATACCCCCTGACAAGGTATATTGGGTCCTCTCGATGGGGCGTATACATCGGACTCCATGTTTAGCTCATATGGTTTATGTCAGTTAATAGTATCACCCACAGTCAAACTCAAGTGCATTTGACTAGGTTTCAGTTATACCTCAGTACTCAGTCTCAATATGTTTTGTTCATGATTAGTACTTGGTCATTCATTTAGTTCAGTTTTCAGTATGTTTCAGTATTATTATTCTGTTCAGATTACCTCAGTATGGTTTTAATGAATAGGGTGTTCAAACAGTATGTGGACTTATTCGTCATCGTCTTTATTAATGATATCCTTATTTATTCTCGAAATGAGAAGGAGCATGTGACTTATCTGAGAGTTGTTATTCAAACTCTCAAAGATCTCCAGTTATTCGCTAAGTTCAACAAATATGAATTTTGGTTACACTCTGTTGCTTTCCTTTGTCATGTGGTATCTGTGAACACATCTACGTGAACACCATATCAGTTAGGTCCTAAATATTTGAAGACATTACTTGTATGGTGTTCACGTAGATGTGTTCACAGATCATAAGAACCTGCAGTATGTGTTCACCCAGAAATATTTGAATCTTCGCCAGAGGAGATGGCTTGAATTCCTCAAGGACTATGACATGAATGTGCTTTACCATCCTGGTAAGGCCAATGTAGTGGTTGATGCTCTCAGCAGATGTTCACCGGCTTTCTCGCTTAGGAGTTGATTTTACAGACATGTCAGAGAGCGGTTTGATAGTTCATAATGGGTCAGAATCTTCATTGGTAGCAGAGGTTAAGGAAAAAAAGGATAGTGATGTTATATTACTTCAGTTAAAAAGTGCAGTTTATCAGTAGAAAGTTAAGGTTTTCTCCCAAGGGGGAGATGGTGTGTTACCAGGGTCGCTTATGTGTTCCTAATGTGGGTAAGTTAAGTAAGCGGATCCTTAAAGAAACCCATAACTCTAGGTATTTCATTCATCCAGGTGCCACTAGGATGTACCGTGATCTGCGGGAAGTCTTTTGGTGGAACGACATAAAGAGGGACATAGCATATTTTGTGGCTAAGTGTCCTAATTTTCAACAGGTTAAGGTAGAACATTAGCAACCATGAGGTATGACTCAAAAGATCAATATTCCTACAAGGAAGTGGGAAGTGATAAACATGGACTTCATCACGGGCTTACCTCGTACTCGCAGACAGTATGACTCCATTTGGGTGATAGTATACAGAGTTGCTAAGTCTACTCACATCTTGGCTGTCAAGACTACTGATTCAGCGGAGGACTATGCTAAACTTTACATTACTGAGATAGTCAGGTTGCATGGGATTCCCTTGTCTATCATCTCAGATAGAGGTCATCAGTTTACCTTTCATTTCTGGAAATCTTTACATAAAGGTCTTGGTACTCAGATAAATCTCATCTCGACATTTCATCCACAAACGGATAGTCAGGCAGAGCATACCATTCAAACCTTAAAGGACATGTTAAGAGCTTGCGTGATCAATTTCAAGGGCAGTTGGGACGATCACCTATCTCTCAAAGAGTTCGCCTATAATGATAGATATCATTACAGTATTCATATGGCCCTATATGAGGCACTATATGGATGTAGATATAGATCTCTGATCGGTTGGTTTGAAGTAGGTGAAGCAGCACTGATTGGGCTAGATTCGGTTCATGAGGCTATGGAAAATGTTCAGCTCATCAGAGATAGACTAAAGACAGCCCAGAGTCGTTAGAAGTCATATGTAGATGTTCAGAGAAGGGACTTAGAGTTCCAAATTGATGATTGGGTTTTCCTGAAGGTGTCACCTATGAAAGGGGTGATGAGATTTGGCAAGAAAATGAAGCTCAGTCCAGATATGTAGGTCCTTACAGAATCTTGAAAAGGGTTGGTAATGTGGCATATTAGTTAGAGTTGCCCCAACGGTTCATCCAGTCTTTCACATTTCCATATTGAAGAAGTATGTGGGTGATCCAGCATCGATAGTGCCATTAGAGAGTGTGGTTGTGAAGGATAGTCTCACTTATGAAGAGGTGCCAGTTGAGATTCTTGACCATCGAGTTTGTAGGTTGAGGAATAAAGAAGTCGCTTTAGTGAAGGAGTCAGTCCATAGAGGGAGCTACTTGGGAAGCAGAAGCAGCCATGAAGGCCAAATATCCTCATCTCTTTCCTTCTGTTTCTGCTTCAGCTTGAGGTAATAGTTCCTCTAAAGTCTCTTGGTTTACTCTCGCGTAAATTCAGTCTTAGTATCATGTTCCTTCAGTTGTTCTTGCATTTCACCATATTTGCATGTTCTTGGAACTCAGTTTAGTTAGATATCAGTTTCTAGTACTTAGTGGTAGAGATTGCAGCTTTCCCTCCATACTCAGCTAGTTTGGACTTTATTCAGGGATGAATGTTAGGAAGGTGGAGATATTCAAAACCTTAGAAAAGTAGACTCGACTTTTCAGCAAAAATAGGTGAATCACGAAAGGGCTCATGGGTCGTGATCGGGACCATGGTCCGTCACCCTCATCGTGGTTCACACCCTCCCTGTAGTAGTGAACCATGGAGCCCTTCACGGGCTGTGGACCACCTCACGAGCCATGGAAAGGCTCGTAGATGAAGGACAAAACCACCCAGGCTCAGGCATCAGATCATGGAGCCTTCCACTGGTCGTAGTATTGATGACGGGCCGTGGTGGCATTCGTAGATCCCATCCCTAAGTGAAGAACCACAAGGACCTTCACGGTCTGTGGTCCTTCACACGATCCATGAAGTGGACCATGGGTGGGGTTCCAGAGACCAGTAAGCCCAAGCCAGCAACGACAGACCATGGTTTCATCAGTGGTCCGTCAATGGGTCCATGGTTGGCCTTTGTCAGATTTTAAGTTGGTGTTGTTTTAGCCTTTTACCTTTTGCGTTGGACATTTAAACTACGTCGTTTAACACCTAAACTATGTCGTTTTACTCAATTTAAGCCTAGTAAATTATTTAGAACTTACCCTAAATTGTTTATTCTCAAAAATTCTCCAAAACTTAGAGGATAAGAAGAGAAAGAGTCGACCAACTCCTAAAAAACAAACAGTGGTGGTTTTCTTCAAATCAGCCCCGAAATACAAAGGATTTCTCTATGAATTTCGTCAGCAGGTATGTGGGATTTCACTAGTGAGTTCCTTCATCCACTATGTCCCTAAAATTCAGTTAGATTCTTGATTCTCTATATCTTGTTTAGACCCAGGGTTTCTAAAACCTTGGATAATTGGTGTGACTTAGCTGTTGTAGTATTCGTAATCGAACTATCACGTTTTCTTGGAAAGTTTGCTTAGTTCCTTGCTTGAAACTCAGAACCCTAGTTGTGTAGTTTCTCTTAGTTCATGAATTACACTTGCTAGGTCACTTAAACATATAAACATGCTCCAGTTTTCAAATGTTACATTATCAGTTCCTAAATGTTGAATTCTTAAATTTGTATGTCGGAACATTAAGCTATCCAGTATTTCAGTTATGTTGTCATACACATTTCCAATTGGGAGTAGGCTTAGCACCGAGTTGGACTAGGGTTTAGCGTACCCTCATAGTCCTAGAACTACGTGCCCCCGTAGGAATATAAGTCCCCTCTATGGGCATCAGATTTACTGATCACGTCAATCATGCATTTATACCCCTGGCAAGGTATATTGGGTCCTCTCGATGGGGCGTATACATCAGACTCCACGTTTAGCTCATGTGGTTTTATGTCGGTTAATAGTAGCTCCATCAGTCAGACTCTAATACATTTGACCAGGTTTTCATTTATACCTTAATATTCAGTCTCAGCATGTTTTGTTCATGATTAGTACTTGGTTATTCATTTAATTCAGTTTTCAGTATGTTTCAGTATTATTATTCTGTTCAGATTACATCATTGCTCAGTTATGCATTGTTCAGCATATAAATTTTTTTCAGTTATTATCTATATTTTGTATGCTCAGTACATTCCAAGTACTGACGCATACTCTGCACTACATCTTTTCATGATGTAGGTTTAAGTATTCAGCATCCAGATCATGCTTAGATCGACTTTCGATCCGTATTCAGCAACTTTAGTGGTGTGTCCTCATACTTTGAGGACAACAGACATGCGTTCCATTTTTAGTCTTTTATTCATTTTTCAGTCTTGCTAGAGTTAGCTGGGGGCATGTCCCAGCAACTCTAGTCAGTCAGAGACTTTTCAAACATAGTACTAGAATCATATTGACTTGTTAAGTTTATCTTTCAGTATTGTTATACTCTTAGTATGTTTTTATACTTCAGAATAGTTGGGTATTCCCCACTTTCAGTTATTAATTGTGCTATCCCAATAGTTCATGTTTTTATTTAGATATCTTTAAGTATGCTTATGATATGCCAGCTTCAGTGTTAGCTTAGGGTCACTCGTGATCCTAGGTCTCGTGTTACGTTAAGGGGGTAGCCTCAGAGAGTGATATTGGATCCACCTAGAGATCATCAAGATGGGCTAATAGAGTTAGTTTCACCCCTCTTATGATGTTTTGAGAACGTCCTAGCTTGGAGTCGATAATTCCTTCTTGGTTGTATGCTTTGCATTGTTAGGTCGGTTTGTTAGTTCCTCTCCTACTCTTTTAGAACCAGTTTAAATCTCATTCGAGGATGAATGATTCCAAGGGGGAGATATTGTAACACACCATATACGAAAAAGAGAAATAAAACAAATTTTGGAAAGCTCCAGGTGCCAGCCATGGAGGCCAACCACCGCCCGTGGGTTGAACCACGAACCGTAGATGGGTCTGTGGGTTGGCCACCCTGCCCAAAGTTTCAAAGGTATAGGACCACGGCCAAACCTACGGACCATAGGTTAGACCACGGTCTATGGTCAGGGTCCGTAGTTCGAGGGCCAAAATTCATGTTTCTGACACCAATCGATGGTCCACCAGGACGGGTGATGTGAGGCCAAAATATATATTTTTAATCATTATTTGCCTCACATTTAGTATTGATATATGTCCTTTTTGAGCCTGGATTTTATGGATTGTGCTAGATAGTATATTTTATTTGTAGGATAAAATTAGTGTTAAGATGAAGAAATTTGAAGCTAAAACGAATTAAATATGGAAGATTTTAAAGGAAATCAAGCAGACAGCTTAATGGATTAACTTCAATATAATAATAATATTTTTATATATATGGCAAAGTGCAGAATGCAAAATTTTAAGGAATTAAACATGTGCCACGTGGCAACTATCCAAGGCAAGACGACAAAGTGTTGGGGTCGGCTACTGTTCAAGTGGAATCCAATTTCGTCAAGGTTTTGGGTTTTCAATTTGTTTTGGACTCAATTATTGTATTTACGGTTTCCTACATCTATAAATAGTTCATAAGGTAATAATTATTAAGGGAGGAAGATACAATGTAGAAATTCGCTTTTGATTTAGGGTTTCATATTTTCTTCTCTTTTATTTTATTTTCCATCTTTTCTTTGAATGATTCGTTGTAATTGCTCTATATCTATGTGGAGTTAAACTTCTCGTTCTTGGATTATATTTACTTACAAAATAATTGTTTAGTATTTTGATTCAGCATAATTGTTTATCATATTGGTTGTTTTTATATTGTTGTGATTATTATTTTGATGCTTGATCACCATTAGAATAACTTTATTGTCTTATTTTAAACTCGGGAGAGGAATAGAGGGATAGAACGTGGAATATAAGGAGCATGATCTTTTCTTGCATATCACTTGAATTGATTTGTGTCTAGGATAGGGATATACCTAGGTGCCTTGCTTGGTTCAAATATGGAAAGACAACCTAATGCTCCATTGTTGGTTCAGTCTATTCCCGCTCAAATATCTAGTTAGGCTGTCAATTGTAGTAGATGGTTAGAGGTCGGGAGATCATGACTATATTATCAACCCCGTGAATCAATAATTAGATAATCAAATAAGTTGATGAAATTGATGCTAAACATGATTGTTAGTTAAATCATAATCCTAGGTCAATTCATTTATATATTGTGTAAATATCTATCTTTTCTTAGTTAATTGTTTTTTAGTTATTTATCATTATTTTTTAGTTTAGTTAATATATATTCAGCTTTTGAAATCCTCCCTTAAATAAATAATTAGAATTAATATAATTTAGTTAGAAAAATTAATTGGCAAGTCCTTTGGATTCGATAATTCGGTTCTTTTAAGAGTCACTATATTACATGTGCGACCACATACACTTGTGTGTGCAATTGGAAGCAACAAGTTTTTGGCGTTGCTGCTGGGAACTTAGAAATTAATTGTTTTTCTAAGTTAAACTATTTTTTTTATTTGTTTAAGTTTTTTAAAAAAAACAAAGAAAAAAAAAACAATTTCTTATGTAACTTCTTTTATTAGTGTCATTTTTTGTTTATCTTGTTTTTGCAGATTAAGGGAAATCTAAGTACCCAAGAAATTGAAGCAGAGGAGCAAGTTTGAGCTTAAGAGTGGGGTGCGTACAACACTTGATGAAAAAATAATTGAGAGAATATGATGGTAGCTAGGCCTAGAGGCCTCAGGGAGTTTCTTTCACTCTTAGGTTATGTATTGAATTGATGCATTGGGAACAATGCCATGTTTTAAGTGTGGGGTAGGGGAATGAATTCCTAGTTTTTACTATTTTATTGAGTCTTTTCTTTTTTTAGGATGGGTTTCTTGGCTTTTGTTTTTGGTTCTTTTCCTGAGGATAGTCCCTTTGAATCGAATGTCTTTTGTTATTAGCAATAAATTTTCTTTTAATATTTTTTATTTTTTGGAGAGAAAAGAAAAGACCCTTTTGAATTGTGGACCTAATTTTGAGTAGTACTTTCTTGTAAATTCTTGATTGCTAGTAAAATTGCAAACTCTTTGACATCTTGGCTCATGGTTGTGACTCTGTATATACCTTATTTTATTTTATAGTTTGTTATGATCTTATCTCTCTTAGAAGTGGAATTGATCCATCTTGATTGATACTTGTGTCATGTGTGGTGAGAATTTGTATATTCTATGTTTTGCATCTTAGTCTAGAACTTGCCATGCATGTTATTGAAGCGAAATAAAAAGTGTTGCTTGTTTAGGAGATGATAATAGGCTTTCTTTGATTTGTCTTGTAAATTTTAGCCTTTACAGATACATATCACTAGTAGACCCTTTAAGCTTGTAGCTTTTTATTGGTAGCCATATTTTTGCCTTGATTTTTTTGTTGAATCCCTAGTTTTTGCACCATGCTTCCTTGAACACTGTAGCATAGACTTATTCTAATTGTTAAATCTGAAGAAAATAAATGGTTGCGTGAAAAAGGTGATCAATGATAGCTACAAAGTGATTAAAAAGCCCTCTTTGAAAGAATGTGACATGAAAAAACAGAAGAAAAAAAAAACAAAAAATAATTCTTTAAAAAAATGATTGAAGCATTCAATGAGATGATGAGAATTACTTGTAAAATAATTATTGAAAAGAAGTCTGAAAATCAAGAGAAGAAAATGATCGGTGATGAAGTCTAAAATTGCAAAGTGTTTGGGGATGTGTAAGTCACTATTATATAGTTTTCCTACCCGTCCCCTAGCCTACATTACAACCCATTAAAGTCCTATTTGATTTTATTCAAGCAATGCTTAATTAGTGGAGATGTACATAATAGGCAAGCATATGGTTCTTTAAGCATACATGTGAATTTACTTTGTGAGTGCGAGAATGTTTTTTGATGCTAAGTCCTTAATTTATATTCAATCTTTTGATTTGAGTGTGTGGACTATTTCTTCTTGTGAGGGTACTTGTTTCATGATAGATAGGTGATTTTATTAGCTTACTTTGATAAGAGTAGTGAGCAAGCATAAATTTGATGAGTTCAAAGTCCTTCCTTGAGGTTAGGAGGTTAGAGGTTTGTTGATTATTTGTATATCTTGCATAATGATCGAGAAGTGTATTTGATGTTTTGAAATTTGTATATGGCCCAATTGTTTGTATCAAGGATATTTTAGATGAGCTTTAATGTATGTTTGCTCGAGGACGAGCAAAAGTTTAAGTGTGGGGTGTTGATGTGAGCCTAAAATACATATTTTTAATCATTATTTGCCTCACATTTAGTATTGATATATGTCCTTTTTGAGCCTAGATTTTATGGATTGTGTTAAATAATATATTTTATTTGTAGGATTAAATTGGTGTAAAGATGAAGAAATTTGGAGCTAAAATGAATTAAATATGAAAGATTGTAGAAGAAAATCAAGCAGACAACAGTGTACTAATAATAATTTTATATATATATATGGCAAAGTGCAGAATGCAAAATTTGAAGGAATTAAACATGTGCCATGTGGCAACTATCCAAGGCAAGACGACGAAGTGTTCGAGTCGGCTACTGTTCACGTGGAATCCAATTTCGTCAAGGTTTTGGGTTCCCAATTTTTTTGGGACTCAATTATTGTATTTAGGATTTCCTACATCTATAAATAGTCTATAAGGGAATAATTATTAAGCGAGGAGGATACAATGTAGAAATTAATTTTTGATTTAGAGTTTCATCTCTTCTTTTATTTTATTTTACATCTTTTCTTTGAATGATTCATTGTAATTGCTCTATGTCTATGTGGAGTTAAACTTCTGGATCTTGGATTATATTTACTTACAAAATGATTGTTTAGTGATTTTGATTTAGCATAATTGTTAATCATAGTGATTGTTCTTATATTCTTATGATTATTATTTTGATGCTTGATCACCATTAGAATAAATTTATTGTCTTCTTTTGAACTCGGGAGAGGAATAGAGAAATAGAACGTGGAATATAAGGAGCATGATATTTTCTTGCATATCACTTGAATTGATTTGTGTCTAGGATAGGGATATACCGAGGTGCCTTGCTTGGTTCAAATACGGGAAGACAACGTAATGTTCCATAGTTGGTTCAATTCATCCCCGCTCAACGATATAGTTAGGCTATCAATTGTGGTAGACGGTTAGAGGTCGGGATATCATGACTATATTATCAACCCCATGAATCAATAACTAGATAATCAAATAAGTTGATGAAATTGATGCTAAACATGATTGTTAGTTAAATCATAATCCTAGATCGATTCATTCATTGATTGTGTAAATATCTATCTTTTCTTAGTTAATTGCTTTTTAGTTATTTTATCTTTATTTTTTAGTCTGGTTAATATATATTCATCTTTTGAAATTCTCCCTTAAATAAATAACTAGAATTAATATAATTTAGTAAGAATATTTAATTGACATGTCCTTTGGGTTCAATAATCCTTTTCTTTTAAGAGCCACTAAATTACTTGTGCAACCAGATACACTTGTGTATGCAATTGGAAGCAACAACGGGCGGTAGGTCAAACCACGGTCCGTCGACTGGGTCCGTCAGTGGTAGCTGACAGTTATTTTTCAAGGGCAGTTAGGTCTTTGCTAATTAATTAACTTATCTACTATTTAGTTTTGCCTATGTTTAGGACCCCTATATAAGTCTTTTTACCCCCAAATTTCCCAATAGAAACCATTCTCTCAAAACTCACCCAAAAAGAAGAGCTCTCAAATAATTCTCTCTCTAGAAAGTTGAAGAAGAAGAAGATTCAACCTAGGGTTTCAAGCTAAGGTTTCAATTTCTCCATGGCAGGCTAGCATTTGGATTCAAGGTATGATAGTTTTCATCCATGGAGTTCCCAAATTCCTCTACTTCAAAAGGTAGAATTCCCCAATTAAGTTAGAGTTTTTTTCAATTAGTATGGGTTCCTTTCAATATTGATTTAAATGATTGAGTTATGATCTTCTATGCATGAGTTGATGAATTACAATGCTTTTACGATGTTTTCCCCCATGAACCCGTGTAATCCCCATGTTTTCAAGTTATAAACTATATGACGTGGGATTTTGATCTTCAAGGAAGAGTTTTATGAAAATGAGCATGTATTACTAGTTTTACATGAATTTATGATGAAATCCATATTTAACTCATGTTTTCTAAGAGTTGATGATTGGAAGTGGGTTTTGAACCTCAAGGAGGTGAATTATGGACTTATGCATTTTCTTATGAAATCTATGCAAATGTTTTAAGGGTGCTTTGAGAGTAAAGTACCAATGATTATGTTGTGTTGTGAAGGTATATTCTCATAAAAACATAACTAGAATGATGTGAAAGGTTTTCTCACATAGAAAGGATTCTTAGGTTGAAAGACTTTCTCCCCTAATTGAATCAAAGAGTAAGAGCTATCCTAATGAACTAGCTTGGATTGCTTGTCCAAGGGCGCCTTCCATGAGTTATAAGATAAGTCAAGACTTAATAACTATTCTGTGGGATTTATGCTTAGCACTGAGTGGATATTGATAGTGAGATAGAAGCTCTCCCGTAGTAGAGGTCTGATTTCTAGAAGTAATCTCCTGAGATGGAAGCTCCCCCGTAGTAGTTTCTAGTAGCAATATCATTATCCCTTAACTATGTGCCCCCATAGGTTGATTAGCTAGTGGATCCACATAACCTAGAAGTTCATGGTTCTACCTTGGCAAGTAGGACAACCCTTTTCGGTGTGGGAGACACCGGGGATCATGTTATAACTCACATGGTCTCTATGTCGGTTAAGGCTAATTTTCCACAAGTAATAATGAACTAAGGTTACTCAAAGAGTATCACATATGAGTTCAAAGGTTTTAAAGAAGAAGTTGGTTTGCATTGGCCATGATTTATGACTTATGTTTTATAACTCTTTCATATGATATATTAGCTTGGTCAATTGCATGTCTTGAAATGAAATGTCCCTTTTAGCATGTTTTAAATGTTTTATGAATGGCTATCATACTTGGTACATTGTTTTGTTCTAACGCACACTCTTGCCTACATTATTCCCAAATGTAGGGTCCGATAGTCAGGGTCATCATTCTCGTGGCTAGTGGTTGATTCGAGATATTTTCAAGCTTTGGTGAGTATTCATGCTTCGAGGATGGAGTTTATTTTTTTCACTTTCTTTCATGTATTTTCTCTTTCGAACATGATGTATGGGCTAGGCCCAATTTTATTCTATTGTATTAGATGGCTCTAATGAGACAAGTGTTTTAGACTTCCGTTTTTCGCTTTATAAAATATTTTCAACTTGGACTATTGTTTTACTCTTATTGTTCTATTTCTTATGTTATGAGAACTAAGTGGCTTGTATGGGGTCCTTCGGGGTTCTATACGCCATGTTACATCTAGAGGGTACCCCTGAGTCGTGACATGGATGCTTAGATAGTTTAAGTGTCTTAATGAACAAATTATAAAATTATTGTTTCAAAAGAAGTTACTCTAATATGAACTTATGATTGGATTGATAGTATTAAATTTCGTCTTTCCAAGTATTTTGATAGGATTAAAACTATGACTATTTCCATTGGGATTTTACTTAGCACCGAGAGGATTTTGAGATGGAGGTTCTCCAATTAGTAGAGATCGGTTCTCTAGAAACAATCTTTTTGTCCCTAACTATATGGCCTCATAGGATTGTCTTAAGTAATCTAAGTTACTGGATCCACTTTAGCTATAACGAAATGATACTGAGTTCTTACCTTGGCAAGTCGACTCTGTCTTTTTGGTGTGAGAACAACACCAAATTTCATGCCATAGCTCACATGGTCTTATTGTTGGTAACAACAAATATCCCACAAATGAATTATGTTTTCTTCAAAAGACTTTTCAAAGATTTTCTATGGTTTTCAATATGCATCGACCTTGTTCATGATTTATGATATCTCTTTAAATGTTTTTACTACGTTTTACTTGGCCATGCATATCATGTTTAAGTTCATCATATTATCATGCCTACGTTTTATGCATTTCCCTATACTCAATACATTCAAAGTAAAGATGCATATTGTGCCTATATTGTTTCACATATAGGGTCCGATGTTTTTCCTCCCAGATGTGGCTAGATCAGGATTGCTCTGCTACAATTGGATTGGTGAATCCTCATGATTTTAGGGCAGGGCCATGGACTACTTTATTTCTTTGATGTCCTTTAGTTTTTTGATTTTGTTGGTGACTTAGTAGTTTGTCCTTGTCACTTCTATGAATTGAAGATTTATGTCAGACTTAGTAGTATTTTGTGTATTCTCTTATGTATTTTGTTGGTATCTTTTATGTCATCTTAAGATTTGAGACTTATATTGCATTATTTCTCGTTTGTTGTATTTTATTATGTCATCCTTATGTCAAGTGGCTTGTTTAGGATCTCTCTGGGTCTTATTCATCGTGTGACATCTAGGGTATACTTTGGATCGTGACAACATGTCAACCTTCAACTTTACTAGCTCCTCACCAACTCTAAATTGGAGCTCACCAAGCTCCACATCAACAATGGATTGAGAGCCACCAAAAGCGCCCTAGGATCCACACTTGTTCCCACTTTGATCTCTCTTCGTATTTCCTTTGAATAATTCATTCATTTCACTCCATGAGTGATCCATTAAGAACCCTTCTACCAACACATTGGCCATTAACTTATTTTGATAGTCAAATCTATAGAAATGTTTCACTAGAATCGTATCGGGGTAACATGTTCTTTGGACATGTCGCTATAGTTTGCTTAAATATTAACCAGACTCCATAAAGGGATTCTTTTGGATTTTACCGAAAACATACAATATCAACCTTGAATTCTAAATAAAAAGGGTATGGGGAAGTATATTTCAAAAAATCTCCTCCATCCCTCTAATATGCAATTGATCCTTGGGGCAGATCGCCCATCCATGTTGTGGCTTCAGCTATTAGTGAGAATGGAAATAGGTTTAGCTGGATACATTCTCGTCTCATGTTCATCGCCTCAATGGGGAGTCAAATCTCCTCTATCTCTCATGTGCATTTGGGCAAAAACAACACAAACAAAATAGTAGCAAGAAAATAAAATGCACACAAATTTGAATTTGGAAATTAACAAAAAAATTATCGTTAACCAATCCCCAAAAATGATGTCATTTTTTTATAAACGCTCAACTATGTCCCATATTTCAGGGCATAAGTGGTCATATGTAAAACAAATAGCTAGCTTATGAAGTCGGGGTCAAACCACAAGGATTGGTATATGAAACTCTTCTTCTATTAATTTCACCACTCAAAAATGATAGAACATTGAATTCTCGAAAAACATACATATGAAAATGGGGGGCTGTAGCTAACAACTAAGATTTTGACAAAATTAAGTAACAAAATAGGGGTTAACACAAATGAGAGCCAAACAAGTTGGAAAAGACTGCGGGTGTGTGTCCCAAGATATCAAGCATATGTCCCTTTGATTCTCACGAACTCCAGGACCTTTTCAATTAAAACACCCAACAAAGCTTGAGTAAATAGACTATTCTGATATAATATAAATTAAATGTGAAACCACTCGAATTATCTTATCTCTTGCTCTAATCCATAATATAAATTTCATCAAGTCTTCACTATTGAATCTTACCCAACTCCATTACGCTTTCCCAAGTCAAAATGGTGTTAGACGGATCAATCAATGTTTTCAACCACTTATTTTAGATTCAAATTTCAAGACAACAATATATCCATGCAATACAATCAATATTAAAGTCGATTAATCAACACTCATTCGTGGTTTTACGCCCCCTCTAGCACACACATCTCTAGACAAGGGTTTAGATACTCATAAAATATAAAGTAGAGACAATACTCATAAGGGAAAGCTCCATTCCAAGAATATTGATAAGCAAAACTGAATTCCAAACTTGAATTGACCCAAATCTGGGTTTTCTTTCTCTACAAGCTAAGAAGTTGTTACTACTCTTCTATTATTTGCCTTACACTCTATTTTATATCATATTATGTTATATCATATGTCCAATGCCCTAATCGAGAAGAAACTAAAGGTACATAATTACACAAATCCCTATTTTATCCTTGAAACATTCTAAAGGAAGCACTCTTTTTTCATAATTGCATTTTGGCCCTTCAGCTTCCGTCCTTTAGACCTATGTTGGATCGACGATCAGAGAAAGTAGTGTGTCAATCACCTCCTCGCATCAACCTTCAATTTTCATCAGGGTTTTCTAAGCTGAGATTGGCTAACACTAATCAGTCATTGTATTGTGCTAACTTCATGTCGGTACTGAGGCATCAAAGCTCTATTCAAGACGACGTTTAGTTGGCAAGACATTTATCGGCTTCTGCGGGATGCAAGTTAGTTCCATTGCCATGTGCTTCAATGCTTTTTGGCTTCAAATCCATCAAACTTTCTTTTTCCAAATAATGCTTGTATACAAGAGAACTAGGACCTAAAATCCCTTCAACTAGCATTAAAACATGACAATGATTCATAAATTTGAGTCCAATGAGTCCTTAAAATACCTACTCATAACCTGTGGTTGCGATGTGTAATTGATTGGTAATTATAATCAGTTACATGAATTTCAGCTTTCATTTTCTCAAAGTTAACTATATTATTACGATTTTGGAGCTCGAGTTTGAGTGAAAACAATGGGAATCACTTGGAAGTGTTGATGGTTAGCATTGGGACGTTTCTTGGAGCATTATTCTCACGTATATCTTGTAAGTTCCTCTCATTTTCACTTATTTTGATTCATATCTTGATTATTCTTTAGATTTCCTTGGTTGGGCTATTTTGAGCTCATTTGTGCTCAGATTGTGCCCATTTTTGTGGCACGGGTCCCATGGTCCTATTTTGACCCGGTTCTTAGGTTCTAGCCTTTTATAGCAATTTGGATAACTATTTTCTCGTGTTGACATCTACATTGTAATTGATAGCGTGGCATCATTTAGAGGCTACTCTAAAAGGAAAATTTCCTAGATAGAAGTTTGAGTGAGATATCATCCTTGAGGTAGATTACAGTCTTCTCTTTGAATTAATATCGTGATTGTGGGAGTGAGACCTTGGACAGGCTAGAGTTCAAGGTTAGTATGATTGTATTGTGATAGGTGGTTACCCTGCTGATTGTGTGGTGTAAATGTATTGAAAATGAATTGACGGTGTTTGGTCTGCACTCATACACACAACCTCCATATTTAACATGTTTTGAGATAGAAATGTCCATTTGAGACCCTTACACAAATTCGTCACAATTTGTAATTATTTTGGGCTCATAGGGAGTGTGTTACTGGTTTACTTGAGGAAACTTGGAATTATGAAAAGAATTATATCATTTTCTAAGGTTTTTGTTTTAAAGATGTATTCACATTAAACTTATTGGTTTTACTATCTAGGCTTAAGAAAAAATACTGTTTTCTGAGAATTAGGATGAAAAAAGAGAAATGCTTAAAACATATGTATTTCTACTGGTTTGTTGAAATATGGATTGTTTTACTTGATACCATGATCCCGAGGGAATATTTTAGGTTGCATTGCATGCATACTGCATATGTTGCTGAGCTCCGACAACCCGCAAATTGAATTTTGGATTTTTACTTTTACTGCATATGTTGATGAGCTCCAACGGATCTACATAGTTGTCTTAGGGAGCCGACGGGACGACCAATAAGATGATTTCAACACTTTTAATCTTATACATGCATTGGCCACATAGGCATTGTATCACCTTACATTATATGTTTGTCTGTGATTGACTTGAGTTTGGGTGTCGAATTTTCATTATAATTATTAAATTCCCTGTCAATAGTGGTGTGTATGACTCTAGCTATCTGTTAAATTGTAGTGTTAGCACTATCGTGCCTCTTTTATTTATATAGTTTCTATTTGAGCTCAGTCGATCTATGATGCCTACTGAGTAACTCATGTTTGGTACTCATAACACAGTTCTGCATCTTTTCTTTGATGCAGCACCTAATACGTTCCAACCCCGCTGATTCCAGAGCTTCTAAGACAGGTCGCTCTTGAATTGTGGTGAACTCTTGGCATACGGAGATTTACTATTTTCCCTCTTTTGTACTGTCTATGTATTTTCTATTTTGATTAGACAGAGTTGTTGTATATCGTCCCTTTTGTACTTGGATATTCTTCTAATGGTGGCACAAGGCATGGGGTTACGTTGGTTCTTGTATGTTGTTTTGTCTTTCTTGATCACTTTCGGGGCCTTTTTGTGTATTTGTATTGCTATATACACATCTATGATATGTGCCCTCTTATTTTTTATTATTACTTCCACGTAATCGTATATTAGTTTTTAACTCATCGCTTGTACAGTGATATTTACCTACTAGGGGGTTTATTATAGGCGTCATCATGACCTAATTTCGGGTCCTAACAATACATTTCCTATGAGTAGCTTGATATAAATTAATTTTCAAAACCCCTCTCAATTAGTGGTATAAACGATTTTCATAAAGTATGTGCCAAAACCTTTGATATAACTTATTGTGTACAAGGATACTATGTAAAAGATTTGTTGTATGATTTAAATAGGAAAAGAAGACCATATTAATGATTAGAAATTAAAAACTACACGTGTGGATAAAATCACCACACTAAAACGCCATCATATATCATATTTTTTATATATATTAAAAGACAACTAAACTACTCATGTGTGGTTGTAATTTTTAGAATAACTAAAAATATTATCATTATGTTTTTTATGTTCTCATGTTTTCAAACTGTCCTAATTATAAGCAAAGCCATTCTTTAATCTTTGACATTATTAGGCCTCTAATGTAATGACTGGTTTATTCAATGCTCCTATAATAGGCATTTTTAATTCATCGATAACTTCATCTCCATTGTTTTTGATTTCATTGGCTCCCCTTCTCCTCCTGCCAGCAGGAAAACCCAAAAAAAAACTAAAAAATAAAAACAACAACAAAACCCCCCCAAAAAAAACGTAAAATGGGAAAGCTTTTGGTTAATGTTTTCCTAGTAACATTCTTGGTGTTTTTGGGGCATAATGTGGAAGGACTTGGGGTTAACTGGGGTGACATCTCCTCCCACAAGTTGCCTCCTAAAGATGTAGTCAAAATGTTGCAAGAAAATGGCATTAAGAAGGTGAAGCTTTTCAATAATGATGAGACCATCTTGAATGCCTTGGCTGGAACTGGCATTGAGGTCATGATTGGCATCTCTAATCAACTCCTCAAGGATTTGGTCGATCCTGATGTTGCCAAGAAATGGGTAAAAGAAAACGTCACACGTTATGAGCCTAAGTCTCCTAAAGGAGTTAATATCACGTAAGTGCATCTTTTTACCTTGGTTCATCATTTGTCATATATCTTCTATGTCAGATTACATCTATGCCTTTCAACTTTGAATGTGTATAAAATTAAACAAGTAAACGCATGTCCTAATACACATAGGACGCAAGTTTAAGTGTCCACCCAAAATTGTAGGACATAGAGGCAAATTGAAGCCAAGTTAAAAGACGCATTTATCTGTTATGCATATCTTTAAATAATATAATTAAACATGTTTCATAATTGGTGCAGACTTGTAGGTGTTGGTAATGAGCCATTCTTGAGAGATTACAAGGATACATTGACAAATGTTACAGGGCCAGCATTAGAGAATATCCAAAATGCACTGAATGATGCTGGACTTGGTGACACCACCAAGGCAACTGTACCTCTAAATGCTGATGTTTACTTGTCACCAAGCTGGAATCCTGTACCTTCTGGGGGATTTTTTCGCGCTGACATCGTTGATCCACTCAACTATATTCTTAAGGTGTTGAACAAGAATAAAGCTCCTTTCATGGTCAATATTTATCCTTTTCTTAGTCTTTTCTATGGAAATGGTGCCTTCCCTTTTGACTATGCCTTCTTTGATGGTGTGAACAGTCCTCTTAAGGACAAAGATGGTGTTGAATACACCAACTGCTTTGATGCCAATCTTGACACTTGTGCAGCTGCTCTAGCTGGAGCAGGGTATGGCAACATGACCATTATGGTAGGAGAAATGGGATGGCCTACAGATGGAAACAATTATGGTAACGTGACATTGGCTGAAAAGTTTTATAAAGGATTTGTATCATATCTTGCTAAAGGAAAAGGTAGCCCACGTCGCCCTGGAAATGTTGAGGCATACCTATTTGCCTTATTTGATGAGGATAAGAAGAGCACACTCCCAGGAAACTTTGAGACACATTGGGGACTTTACTATGACGATGGAACACCAAAGTTCCCTCTTGATTTACATGGAAATAAAAAAGCTCTTGTGTCCGTGCCAAATGTAGAAAAACTCTCCAAAAAATGGTGTGTGATCAAGCCGGATGTTAAGAATTTTACAGATCTTATGACATATGCTTGTGACCGCGCAGATTGTACACCTCTTACTAATGGATCATCTTGCCAAGACCTTAATGACGCTGCCAAGGCTTCATACGCCGTGAATGCCTATTTCCAAAACAACCAACAAAAAGTTGATAGTTGTAATTTTGAAGGCAAGGCAACAGTAACCACAAAGGATCCATCACAAGGGACTTGCAATTTCACCATTGGCTTCAAATCACTTACTTCTCTTTCTCCTTCTCCTTCCCCTCTTCCTTCTTCCGATCACTCAGACGCTAAGGTTCCTTCATCATCATCAGCAGCAGCTTCTCCTTCAACTCCAAAAGTTTTAGCCTTTGCTTCCATGGGAATCTCTTTTCTTGTTTCACTATTTTTCATGTAGATGAATCATATTTTGATACTTAATAATTTGAGATTCTACCCTTTAGGATTCTTATTAATGTGGAGAGTCGATATTTAAATGTAATCTTTTTTCAAATAAAATGTATAGATGATGAGATGTTGCTTCATCTCCTTTGGATTGGCAAGCACACTCATCATTTTTTTATTGTATGTGTACTACATATGTTAAATATATATATATATATATATATATATATATATATATATATATATATATATATATAGAGGAGTACATGCTACCACACTTTCTATAGATTTTTGTAAATCTTTAAATCATGTGATGGATTTTATGATGCTTTTTTGTCATTTGGGTCGAATCCCATAGAGAATAAAGAGAAATACAAAGTGTTAAGGAAGAAGGAAAAGACATAACATTTCTCGAATAAATAAGGGGTGTGGGTGGAACACCACACACCATTCCATAATACCCAGCAACTTAAAGTATATTTTTACGACTTGTAAATGTCAATGAATTGGTATGATATCATAGGATTAAGATTTTCAATGGGAAATTATATCAAGAAACACTTATCACTACAAGTGTTAGACCAAATTAGTTAGAAGCAAAGGGGAGCCTTGAAACATTGTCTAACTTGGAACTAGCATACCTCCTAGTATATATAGAGTTAGAGGCCATAGTATATATCAAATTCAATATCATTGAGTCTAATTTCAAGAAAATCAAACCACTCATAAATCTATCTTCAAATTAAAGTAAAAATATGTGTATGTTTCACTATTGAATACACATAGGACGTGGCCGCGGTGGACACGTGACAGCCACATGTGGTGCCGGTCAATATGTGGAGAGATCTCATTGCCATTTTTTTAATTTGTTGGACTCATTGAAATTAATCCTCTTCTTGAATTCAATGAGTTCGATACACTTTTGGTTTATTGATACCCTTGTATGCTCTATCCATATAAATCAAAGAGTTAGCATGCCTTCATTATGTTGCGATGTATTGAGATCATAGAAATTCAAAGAGTTAGTATGCCTTTATTATTGATTGATATTTCATATAAGTCAAGCTTATACTTGTCGACACATGTTACAAGTTAGAATAAGTCTTGTTTATTGGATTTCCAAAATTCCAGTTTAGTCTTAGATAATTTTGTTTATAAAGAGTATGTATTATAATATTGTTGCGATCTTATTTTGTTTATCTTAGGAATTACTTGTGAAGCTTCATATTGAGAATTGATAATCGTATTCATGATCGCCATTGAGTCTACTAGTACATTTTGAGTCAAAATAGTGTTACTCATAGCCAGAGAATTTACAAGTCATTTATATTTGTTGATGCCCCATTTCTTGAGGGAGACATATTTCATGTTGTATGTACTGATAGAGGCCCAATTTTACATCCTCAATAGGAGGGTTGTTGCTTTCAGCCTTGGTTTGTAAGCTTCATTATTTCTGCAACAATTGAGACAAATATTGAGTTAGTGTAATTATGACCCTCTAGGTCATTTCTATATTATCCTTCTTTTCATTATTTAGAGGATTCCTATAGCGATCCCAAGTCATTTATGACTTGCTGGGATTGACCGTTCAATTACCTTGTCATTCATTTGGCTCCTGTGCAAGTCTCTGTATTTTGCTGCCTCTAAAACTTGAACGAAAGGTCAAAGTTTAGGAATATGGTTTCAGAATGAAATTGTGACGGTTCTGTCAGCTTTGAAACATCGAGTTTGGTTTAGAAGGACCCTTGGTGCGAATCCCGAGCCCCCTTGTGGAATTTGGCTTAAAATGGAGTTTGCGTGTGGGACCCACTTTTATCGAAATCTCATTGAGTCCAAAATGCTAAATTTGGTGCGGTAGCATATTTCGTTTGCATGCACGGGATTTCCAACCAATCCCGAGCACCTAAGCTGAGTCCAGTAGGACTTTGCTATATTTTCTGATGCCTCATGGTGCAGTCGTTTTTGCAGCCCTGGTGTCACTTAAGTGTTCTTAGGCTCTTCACTGTGGCAGACCTGGCTAGCGAGGGGTCAGTCGCTTTAGTGTCCTTGGCTTCACTTAAGCGCTTGCCGCTTTAGCGGCTAGGGGATCACTTAAGAGATGGTCAGTCTGGGTGGCCAGCCGTGTTTGCGGTGCCGCTTAAGAAGCGTTAGTGACCGCTTTTTGCGGCACATGCAGTTAGTTAAAGACCATTTGGGGGTCATTTTCACCATTGTGTCAAGTTCCATTTTGAGTTTTCTCAGCTCGATTCTCTGGAGGAATTAATATTTCTTGCTGGAAATTGTTGGAGCATTGTGTGGGAACCCTCGGGAAGGCATTGTAGGTTCATTTCAGAGGTTAGTTCTTGCTCCCTTGACCTCTCTTTGACCACTAATGGAGTTTTTCTTTGGGTTGTGTTGCATGAGCTAAATTTCCAGATTTTCAAGCTTGAATAGTGGCCTATTTTGGGACACAAGTTCACTGAACTCAATTGGGTGTTTTGACAGAGTCAATTTTGGAATTCCCCACGCAAATTCCATATTTTCATTTTTGACTTGATTTTGGTTCCAGCTCCAATTGTTGTACTTTTGGTGTCAAAATGTCCGTATTGACGTTGTGATTCTATTTTTGATAGTGTGGCAGCATTCAAACCTCCATAATTATGATTTTGGAGCGCATGTGGTCTACTTTGAGGTAGACTATGGCTTCCTGTCGTTTAGATTGAGCTCGAGAATGTGAATGCATGTTGATTGTTTGAAATTTGGGATAGGATAGTAGTTGGTTCATGTGAGTTGCTTAGAAACCATAAATGATCATATATATAGTAAGTATACACACAAATATAACGATCATATATATTTCACAATTAAAATATGATGAAAGAATAAAAGACAAGTAGAGCAGTGGAGGTAACATTTTTATAATAAGATATTTAAATCATATGGAGTTTGGCTAGAAGAAAAACAGTTGCTGAAGTGACACCAGGAATAAAGATGTAATTAGGGATGGCTTGTGGAATGACACTTTGCTTGATGAATAATGTAATGAATGGGACTCCAAACAAGTATAACAATACATCTTTGGCTCCCAACCCTGTGATTTTTGTTTCACCAATTATTTCAACAAGCATTTTGTGATACTCTTCCCTTTTCAATGATTTTCCACTGCAAATCTCATATTCCTGAAAATTGAATTAAAATATCTATTATATCATGTCCTTTAAGAGTAAAAAACTATTTTTGTTACTAAATATTGATTTGCTCCCTAAGGATTTTAGTTTACGTATGGAAAAACATATTGTTAATGTGAAAAGAATAACCACAATTGTTAGACAAAAGTGTCATTTGCATGCTTACTTGGTGCAGCCGCTCGAGTGTGGCAATCTCTGGCACCCTTAACTGTGTGCACCCTAGCTCTTTGTTGATATCTCTGTCAAACAATATAACATGGATATAAAAGAGATTTAAATTTACTTTTCATTTGTTGTTTCAATTCTTCGATAGAGATTAGATTAAACGGAAAATAAATAAGGTTTATAACAGCTTATGACATACAATTGTAAGGTCATTAAATTTGTAGGCTCTAATTGAAGAGAATAGCAGAAGAAAAGTATAATGGGGACCTTCTACTAGCTCAAGATCGTTAACTAAGATCGAAAGATTCAACTAAAGAAGAAGCGGAAGCTAGAAAGTTAAAGGAAGAAGTTGGAAAGAAGAACTTTGTAATGGAAGAAGACTCTTTAATTTCTTTGATTTTTCTTTATTTTTGGTTGATTACAAATGACAATGGTCACCCCTATTTATACTTGTGTAGGAATGCTTCTAGAAATTATTCTAAATACATCTACGAGAAAAATTTAGATAATCTTATCCTCTAACTATCTAAAATGAATATAGACTATTCTATAATATACCACAAATATCTAATTTCCTATAACATCTAGACAATTCTTAGATACATCAAGTACTTAGGTATTACTCTACATAAATCTAGAAAGTTCTAATATTTAGGATTAGTTGTACCTCCAAAAAATCATCTTTATTTTTCACACTCCCCCTTAAAGTGATTTTTTGGAAACTACCTCACACTTGTCGTGGAAGAACTCAAACAAAGTTTTGAGCCACGTCTTGGTGAAAATCTCAGTAGTTTCTTTTGAACTCCTCTTGCTTCTTCAAATGATAAATATTATTCATCATCAGTTGATCCATGTGGATTATCTCCTTGTTGAGTTCTCACACTCCCCCTTTCTCTTAACTTCTCGATAATTATATTATCCAGAGAAACACTATCAATTTTCTGTGAAGTCTCAACACCAGCATAGGATCCACTATGATGTTCTCTTATCATCTCCTCGAAAAAAAATTTGGCAGCTTCAGAGCTTTCAAAAATCATATTGTTTGTCTTTGAGATTTTAATATCAGTTTCTTCCTCTATTTGATGTCTACTTTCTCCATCTTCTTTTACAATTTGCTTTGATATTGCATATGATTGACCGGATACTTCCAATTCCAACAAATCTCCCTTATTGCTTTCTTTGGGATGCTCATTGTTGACACATATAGTTTCAGATATTGCATGTTCAGGATTTACTTCAACATCCTTCACTTTCAGACTTTTATTGTCAATTCCAGAATTTGCTTCTTTGATTTCCTCAATAGCATCACCAATTTGAACATCTTCAGAATTTTCTTGCTTCATTCTAATGACATCAATGTCTTGCTTCTCCATGTGATCGACTGCATTATATTCAAAATTCTCGATGCAATCTCTTTCAATATTGATGGAAATCATGGTATCCACTGCTCAAGCATCAACTACTAAACACTTTTACTATTTTTTTTCCTTCTTCAACAACTTTTTGAGTCATATTGCTCTCCTTGGCTTGGCAATATCTTTTTATGTGTCCTACTTCACCACAACAATAACATCTAAGAGGCTTCTTACCATAACATATAGAAGTTTTTTCCTTCATTCCAGGCAATCTTAAACTACCTGATAATCGAGAGTGTGACATAGCTCTTGCTTTTCCTTTTGTCGATTACAAGAGCATTGCCTTCCCTTTTCTTGACGATGCACCAGCTAACAATTTGGCTTGTAACTCTTGTGACAACAACAAATTTTCAAATTCCTCCAAGGATGGTTGTTGAGCCCATCCTTGAATTGACGTCATAAATGGAATATATTTAGGTTTCAAACTACGAATGACTATTCTTCTCAGTCGTGCTTCAGAAATAGCCTCTTCCGAATTCAATAAATATATCTCATAGCATAAGTTCTTAATTTTTAAAAAATACTCGGCGATAGATCGATAGCCTTGACTGTGTTAGCCAATTCATTCTCCAATTTCTGCAGCCGAGCTTCATTCTTCTTGTTGAACAAACGATCAAGGGTTCTCCATATTTCATGATCTGAATTACACTTTATAATATGATCAAATAAACTGGAGGAGATTGTCCTTTTCAGAATGAATTTCGCCTTCACATTAATCTGCGTCCACTTCTTACAGGGCATAGATATTGCTACCCAAGGGTTCATCGGAAAATTACGTTGTGTAAATATGCCAAATTCTACATTTAAAGGATATATATTTAAAGTTGGAAACCCTTGATAAAAGTTATGCATTTGGTGAAGTGGTAAAAGGTGTCTATTTGAATGAAGAAGTTCTGGGTTCAAACCCTAAATAGCATAATATTTTTTTGTTTTTATTTTAACAGTCACACACTATTATTCTTGGACACCCTCAACTAAAATTTTGGCTCTACCACCGACTTCTTATATGTGCTACTATTTTTAGATTCGTCTTCAAAAGGATTTGTGTTACTTCTGTTAACAACATCCCACAAATCCTCACCCACAAGGTATGATTCCATGCATGTTCTCTATACTTTTGATTGGACTAGTTCAACAGCTCCATCCCCAATCTGTTAGCACGACCGTTGAAATCCATATAGAGAAACCAGTTGAATTTTCCACTAACTCGATCTTGAAATAAAAACCAGAAGCCAATGTGTGGTTATGACTCTGATACCATGAAGAGAATAGAAGAAGAAAAGTATAATCGAAGAACCTTCTACTAGCCCAAGATCATTAACTAAGATTGAAAAATTCATCTAAAGAAGAAGAGGAAGCTAGAAAGTTAAAAGGAAGAATTTGGAAAGGAGAACTTTCTAATGGAAGAAGACTCTTTAATTTCTTTGATTTTTCTTTGTTTTTGGTTGATTACAAATGACAATGGCCACCCCTATTTATACTTGTGTAGGGATGCTTCTACAAACTATTCTAGATACATCTACAAGAAAAATCTAGATAACCTTATCTTCTAACTATTTAACAAGAATCTAGACTATTCCATAATTTACCACAAATATCTAATTTCCTAGAACATCTACACAATTCTTAGATACGTCAAGTACTTAGGTATTGCTCTACATAACTCTAGAAAGTTTTGTTATCTAGGATTAGTTGTACCTCCAAAAATCATCTTTATTTTTCACACTAATGCATGAATCTTTTGTATCATATTTACTTTGTTGGATACAAATATTTGGTGCGTTCAGATGCATGTATCTTGAATACATGCGGGTCAAATTAGGTGTAAATTTGTTTAAAGATACATTGTATCCAAGCGTGATTTGCATGTATTTGGGATACACTGACTTTCTCGCTTGCATCTCTCCCTATGTATCTTTATTCGAAAATTTATTTAGTATCAAAGGATACATGTAACTAGTATCAATGTTGACTCTCTTGCTTGTCTCTCTCCCTCTCTAGCTCGTCTATCTCCCTATGTATTTGTATTTTAAAATATATATGATATCAAAGATACATGTATATGACTTGGAATTTGAAGGAGTGGTATATCTGACTTGAAAGCTGATTTGAAATTATTAATAAGTGAGAGAATATGTCGTTATTTCAAACTATAGAGTGGATTAGTATTTAAAGAAGTAAAAAGAGCGAATGAATAAAGTTTTATGAATGGAGAAAACATAATAGAAAATAATGGACATTTAAGCCAGTACAAATAGAGGAGGTAAATGATACCATAGAAAGTCTAGAATCTGGGGTAGCCAAGACATGTGCTAACACATTAAAAAAGTATTTTTCAAACAAAGTTTTGAATGATATTGTTACACATTCCATGGAGACCATAAAAGAGACAGAGGTCACTAATCAGATTGCTTTGGAGGGAGACAATGAAGATGTTTTCCAGGTTATGTCTCATGTGAAGTTAAAGGTAGTTATTTCCCTTGATGAAATGAGAGGGCTCTTCAAAAGACATGACAGAGTATTGGTAAATGAAGAATTTTACAACTGATTTGTGATTGTAGAGGTAGAGCATCTATCAAGGACTAGTTTAGATCATGCATCACTTGTATAAATATGTGGGCAAGAAGAACAACATATATCATTAGGACTTACATCTTCTTATAATTTTGGACACAACATGAAACATTTATTGGTATATATAGAAAAGCACAACTGACTTACTAGGAAATTCTTTTTAAATTTTGTGTGTGTGTTTAAACAAAAGTTGAAGCAGCTTAAGGTGGCCTAAGTTAAGTGGAGCAGAGACACATTTGAAGACATTTTGCATGAACAAAAATCATGTTGAAATGATAGTGTATGGAACAAGAGAAGGAAACTTTTCTAATAAAAAACATAGGCAAAAAAAAAGTTAAAAGTTAAGAACATGGAAGATTACACTATAACAAAAATACCTTTTAGCGGCAATAAATATACACATTAACAAAGAGTGTTAAAGCCTTTACAGACATTAGTTAATTATCATTGGATCCAATGTCGCTAAAGGATTTAAGGACATATATAAAGAGTGTTAATTGCCGCTAAAAGTACATATTTAGTGGCAATTAAGTCATTGCCGTTAATTAATTGCCGCTAAAGATCATGTAGTAGTGTTACTTACTCGACTGTTTGGCAGACTGCACGGCAAAATTGTGCTAAGCTCCATTTCTTAGTGTTGTTAAAATGAGTGATGTAGCAATTGTCTATTATTGTACCAATATTATCACTCTGCTCACCATTTGCTGCAAAAAAACAAAAGCAAAAATATTACAAAAATTGATATGAAAAGAAATGAGGTGTGCAACATAGAGAGAAAGAAGATAGACCAAATTTCTTGAGGGATTGTCCCATACTATGAAAATATTAGGTGAAATGATCAAGAACAAAGACTTATATATATATATATATATATATATATATATATATATATATATATATATATATATATATATATATATATATATACCTCAAATTAAGACAGATGATCTATTAATGTAAAATGAGACTTGAAAAGGAGGAGTATATCTTGTGCATGAGGCAAAAACACTTTTAACACTTTTCTATGTACAAATTGATACACATGACTTTTGGTAGCCAAGAAAGGAATGTTTGATCACTACTCTAACATTTGAGACAACCAAAAGACTATGCATGCCAAAATATTTAATTTCAACTTGAATGGACTATAACTTTTGCCTCAAAGAAGAATCTACTAATATCTTTTTCCAAGTCCAATTAAGAGTGTGTTTGGTAAGAAGGAAAATGTTTTACATTGGAAAATAAGTTGGTTATTTTTTCATGTTTGGTTGGTGAATGAAAAAGAATTTTTTAGAAAATGTCTTTTATTTTTGGCTAGAGAGTAGAAAATACTTTTTAGGACAATAGTTTCTAACTTGAAAACCAAACCTGATAATTGATTCAACACCCAATTCGCGACTTTACCCCTACTCCCGACATGGGACCCGATATTCAAATTGGGACCCAACCCTAATCATGATCTAAATCGAAACACAATCCCAAGACCCAACCAAGGACCTAACCCTGACTCCCGACCCGAGACCCAACATTCGAACTGGAATATGATCCTGACGCCCAAATTCGATTGCAATCTGAACCCACCTTTCGAGACAGGATCCGACTTCGACATTAGGCCTTGACATCCAACCCCGACGATCAATTCAGAACCCAAACTTGACACATGATATAAGACCTTACCTCGACTTTCAATCCAAACCTAACTCAAAACCCCATCCCAACACCTAATTTAGGATCCGACCTCGACACCCTATCTTAAATTCAACCTAATCCTAGCTTGAGATCCAACTCCTACTCAATCTAGAACTCAAGAGTTGTTCTTGAATTGTGAATTAGAAGTCGAATTCAAAATTAACATCGGGAATCAATGCTCGAAACATAAGTTGGTATAGAAAACTGAGGTGTGAAGTTCAAAAGATTTTGAAAAATATTTTCCTTACTTTTTAAGGTAAGTCATTTTCCTTGAATTTGAGAAAAATAAATTGATTTGGAAAATATTATCCAAAATATTCAAACCAACCAAACATGAGAATTCTTTGGAAAAACATTTTCCTTCATGCCAAACAAACCTAAGAAGGAAGCCACATGCCTGTCACGCTCCAAGTTATCCAAAGTTTCGATGGTGCATGTATAACCCGGAATCCATCACATGAACCCAATAGCAAATAGCAACAACAGGTAAATATCATAAAACACAAATTTGAATCTAGTACAATCGTTTCTAATATTTCTTTTTTCTATTGATCAATTTAGTTTTTCTTTCTTGATACGTTATTTCGCCTTTCGTAACATTTTACAAATCTTAATTTTGAAAAACTTTGTTTATATGTCCCCAAATTCAGCAGTATGTCTATCACTCTTCAAAATAAGGACCATGAAATAAGAATTTACAAGAATACCAACACACATTAAATTTATACACATTGAGTATTGGCTTATTGCTTGCCAACCGAGTAAATGACAGATCCAACCATAATTATCAGGCAAAAATCAATTTTCTGAAGACATTAGCCTCTTTGGGTCCAATTCATTCTTCCTAATTGTAGTATAGGTACACCATCTCTTACTGCATTCAAACTGCAAAAATATACACTTAATTTTACAGAATAGCAACTTTCTGTAACCTTCTCTCATTGAACTCTTTGAGAATTAGAAGCTAAAATTGTACAACTTTGTATGCGTTGAACTTAGCCGAGCAAGCTATTCCAGTGTTGTTTAAGAATCTCATGTGCCTTGAAGCAAGGGACTGCCTGCAATTCAGTGTGCCCATTTAAACAATCCTGTGTTACAATACCCAGCCTCACCAAAGTACTTATGGCTTTGTCTACAGGCATTTCAACCTGCACATAAATGCATCAGTGTCAAGATGGAAAAATATATACAGGAGACCTTGTACTTGTTCCAGTTTGTCATCCCGGTCCCCCTTTACTACACAGTTTCATTCAAACACTTGTACTTGTTCAAAATCTGTCCGAGAATGAATGCCCCTCGCTTGCGCTGACATGAATGACACATCGGATCCACGTCACTTGTCAAATTAAAAAAATATTAAAGTATGAAAAGAAATTTTAAGAATAAAATTAAAACTTATTCTAGGAATCCCTTGCATTTCGTTCTTCCCCCATCTGTTCAATATCTGAGGAAACAAGCTCATTCCAAGTTAAAAGACATCCATACAATACAAGCATACTCCACTTGTTCACACAACAATTTCTCAGCATCTAATTCACTCAAGTTAACATCCAATAACTTCTTCATTTCCTCTAGAGGTTCATATGCCATTCTCTTCAACTTCAACCCCATTCTTCCATAATCTTCACTCTCAAGAACAATCAATGCCAACTGGTTCAAATCAACTGAATTCGCCATGAACAAACTCGTAATTTTGGACCCATTTTTGACATCACCTTGAATGTCAACACCCACAAACATAAAAAGTTCAAGAGTTTTTGAGGAAAGAAAGAAGAGTTCGGGATGTAATCTGAGGGAATAAAATAGAAGGTAATGGAGGTCGACACAGAGTTGGAGGAACAGATGGAGGGGTTTTCATCACCGAGGCTAATACACAACCACCATTCAATATCTATACACGTTGACAGTGTGATGGTCACTTTGATTTGTCCTATTGTCTTTATTTGTGATCTTCTTTTTAATTCTTTGTGAATCAGGAGAGGATGGAAAAATGAAGTGGAAAACAGTTTAGTGGTGGTGGGGAGAGAAAGAAGAAGAAGATGGGAAGATTTGTGGAATTTCTTCTTTTCTTTTTCTTTTATTATTATTTGTTTCTGATTTTAATACTTTTTCTGCCAAAATATTACTTTCATGGGCTTTTAAGCGTGTGTAACTGCACACTTTATACAACTCAGCAAACCAAATGCCACACAAGCTTGGTCAATGGTCCGAGGGACTTAAAATACTACTTCTGAGTTCTGAACACATACGTGTTTAAATAAAACTGGGTAGTTGAGGAGTCGGGATGACAAACCGGAACAAGTATAAGGGTCTCCAAGGCTATGCTGCCAAAAATACAACTACAAAATAAATAAATCACCAAGTTACCTTTTCTTCCAATAGATCATAAATAAACTTCTCACATCTGGCTCCGATATTTCTAGCACAACTTTCCTGCATTCAAATTATTTAACAAGATCTCAGATGGTTAAATTCAACAGAAGTTTGTAACCAATTGGAAATCTTTGCTCAAGTGATAACTACAAGCGCGTGCCTACACCTTCAAGGCCTTTCACATGTAAAGCAAAGGAGCTACAAGCATTTGGATTACTTGTGATAAGTGGGAAGGGTACCTACTAACTGCTTTATCATATTCTTCAAGTGTAAACAAAACTTTTGTCAGCTAACTTTCTTCATAACCTTCAGAGGGAAAAAAAGTTATTTTTTTTAAAGTGACAACCGAATTCATAACCTGACACTTCATCCTATCACCATGTTCTCCTATCATAGTGTAATTCATGTACACCTAAATGATCATGCAACTAGAAGAGAAGAAGATCAATCGAACCAAAGTGCACCTCAAGTGCAATACTTCCATTTTTCACATAATGGTGTTCTGTAAAAATCCTTGCCGCTATGCCATTTAAAGGAAGTGATGGAATCCAGAAATTCAATTAGGCTTTAAATATTGACATCACAAGAATGAAAAACAAAATCACGAGAAAACAGAGAACACCACTAATATATGTGCATTATCCAAGAAGCAGTCACAGCACTTGAAACCACCATATTAGGAAGCTCTTCTTAATTCCTTTCATTCCTTTAGGACAGGCAACCCCTCAGGGATTCTAGATCCAATTCAAACTCCAACTAAGAGTAGGAAGAAGACTTCATTAGGCTTTAAGGTTTCATGAGTATGAGATTAGTCCCTGCTTAACTCTCTTAAACTCACTCGCGCCCCAACTTTCAAAATTTCCTTCCCTAGGCACCTCCATCAAGATTTGCCAAGGATCACACATTTGGATCAATTGAAAAGGAAATTAACAAACAGATTAAGTTTTTGCCGCACTGAAGAGCATAGTGGGAAATACAAAATACAAAATGGAAGGTACAGGTGGAAGTGGGTCTATTTGTTTTCTGTTGCTATAGCAATTTAACAGTGATATTCTTAGAAATTTATTTCTGATGCAAACAACAAAAAGAGTGGATGATATCAAAAGAGGTGATGCCCCTAGGTAGTAAGGCTTTGACTGCTAAAGCTATAAACTACAGCTTTAAATATAATGGAGGAAAATATGAAAAAATTTAAGAAGGAAGATCGAATCAACTGCTACTTTTTGAAGCGTAGGCTATCACGGTGGTGTGGGTTGGTTTATATATTGATCAATCCTAAGAAGTGAAATAATCTGGAAAGAAAAGAGCAAGTAGAAAAAACGAAGCACAAAGAAAAATAAAATTATCAGAAATTTTGTGCTTGTTACTTCCATTAAATGCACTGTCTCCTCGTAGCTATGAAGAAAAGAAAACCTTAGAATGCATAAGCCCTTCCATATAGATCGTCGTGGCATGAACGAATTTCTTCGCTTTGATTCCGCCCCTAAAGCTAGCTCCTGCTCCTCCTTCTCCTTTAGGATAGGATCCTCCTTGGTCCTTTTTACATAACACTCTCGGCCGCCCAAGAGGACTGGCTATCTTTCTCTTTATACGCAATATCTTGAAAGGCAAAGAAAAAGATCTACCGTGGCCTTATGTTGGCATGGGATTTGGGTTACAAGAAGGTCATTCTTGAAACAGATTTTGAATATTATTTGCAAAAGATTTTATTTATACAGACAAATCAAAGTTTGTTGAAAAGAAACTAGTAGAACAATTAACAAGGAGAACATAGTGCTCTAGGAGTAATGATAAGATCACGGAAAACCTGGATGTTTTCTTTCAGCAGGACTGCATATGCCAAAATGGCTTCTTTGTACTGCAAGAAGGGAAGAATGCAAGAATCAGGTGCCTATATATTTCCTCAGGAAACCAATTACATTCACTTGTGTAGACAAAATGGATACAAGTGTTGGAGGCTTCTGTTACCTGCTGTTGTTCAGAAGCATCCAGGAGAAAATAAACAGAACCAAAGCCACTTGCTATTGTTTTCTCATTAAGTGTCCTGTTGACCAGAAGCTAAATATAGCTTAAAAAAATGAGTAGGCATAAAAACTTTCGAACTTCATAAAAAGAAATGGAGAATGGAGGTGATGGACTCACTTGATATCTTTCCCATGTTTGCTTGTAACCCAAGACCACACGGCTCACATATATCACAAGAGCACTGACTGCAACCACATCTAAAAGTATCGCGGATCTGTAATCAGATCATCAAGTTACTTTACGCAATTGAAGCACACATAGTAATCAGACTAGTTGTGTTTACAATAATTTTAGTATCAAAGAAAAACAATTACACCAAAGAAGCCACGACTAACTAGAAGAGGATGATGCAAGTTTGATTTGACCCACAAGTTTGAGAATCTTGAAATGTCAAAATCGTGTGCACAGTGACCTATAATTCTAACACTAAACCAAAACCAAACTGAGGTACCAATAGAATACAGTAGTGAAAAAAATAAGATAAGCTTCAAATAAGCATGTTAGATATGATTTTACTAATGTATGAAAATACTCAGAACAATAAATTTGCCAAGCACACTTATTTTAAGAATCATGATGAGGAAAAGAGGAGTTGGATGACAGCAGTGCCTTAAAAGTACTGTTTGTCTCTCTTTATATAAGAGTTTTGAGTTGGTTGATTAAAGAAAAGATGATGTCCTAACAAGACACTGTGGATTATTTGACAACTACACCATGGATTGAAAACTATGTAGAGATCATGAAAAAGTTGACCAATCATACAGTGAAAACATGTTTTCGAACTTGTAGTTTATGAAGTATGCCAGAAGTCCAAGAACCGAGGCAATGTCCAGGCGTACCTACAAACAAAAGTGAAGTACTTCTTCAGGATAAGCCGCGAATTATTTAAAAAAAAAAAAAAAAAAACAAAAAAAAACAGCACCCTGCATTCAAAACACTAGAAACCTCCATGAAATAATTGTAACAATTGGTATTAAGAGTGAGCATTCTCAGTCCAGTGACTAAAGGAAAATAGTTATATCTTCTTCAAACACAAATTAGTCGAGCTGGAAAGGGCTATGACAATTTCATTCGTTCCACAAGTAGTTTGTGATATAAATGATATAGATTTTTTTCCTTCTACTATTTGATCTCAAGAATTCCCAAAATTGAAGGCATAATTAAGCAAATAAAAGTAATGACATTTTCAAGTTTTTAGATGAGATGAATACACAATTTAACAAAGGTATTGGCGTATACAGAAGTTCTGGCTTTAAATCACCACCATCCTCTATCAAAGAATATTTTCACATGCTTGGCCCATGAAAAAAATCAGACTTGCATGCCTGAATGTGTGTATAATGCAATGTACGCATGGGATAAATTAAACCATCAAACAATTAGAAAGTTACATGGCCTCGGTCATGAGAAAGAAAAAGATTTCAGTAAGCAGGTATAGTGGTATAGTGGCTACTCTGATACAACTTATGCCAAGAATTTTCTACTAAGAACTCCACCTTAAGTTTTGTATGATATGCCTTTCTTATATCTGATTTACTGATTACATCAGGAACTATTGTTTTTCCAATGTGCTTATGTCTTTCATTAATTTATCCAATTCAAATATGTGTTTGATTATATCTATTCATTCTTCTTTCTTTAAATTTTTGCCCAGAAAAATTTTTGTTGGTTTCTAAATATTGATCTGACAATCATGTCAGATCAATATTTAGAAACCAACTAAAATTTACAGAAAATATGATGCCTACCATACAATGGTTATCCAAGAAGATTGACACTAACTTTTACGCATTTTCAGGCTACAAATTAACATCGTCCCCAATTCCAAATTTAATATCTATATCTGTACCGCACCACACAAACAGCTAATTCCTAGAGGGCCCTATGGTACAACTGATGAGAACTTGTGCACTTTCGTTTCACCCAATTTTTCTTGATATCAAAATGTAATAGTTTAAGGTTTCATCTCAGGTCATTAATGCAGAACACCATTGTCAAATTATCCATGATCAAACTGTAGAAAATTCATTTTTTCCATACTGAAACGTTGTTAAAGTTCAATTTCAGCTCATACCGAGTCTAGTATGCGGAAAGACAACTTCTTATGTGGAAAAACAACCTACAGAGAGTAACAAGCATAATAAGTTGAAGTACATACTAAATCAAAATGTGGATGGAGAACAAATACAATCATAAACTTCAAGTGTTTTTAATAGTTGATCAAGTATATTCCGTGTTCAAGGATTTACAGGTAGATCTGGAATGGGGATTCTCTCGTATATCTTCAGCTGTAAGGAGGGAAACTCAGCAATATCAACGTCACCTCCTTCACAAGTTCCCTTGATGTATAGCAAAATCAACTCTTGGTAAGCTGGCTCCTATCAGAAGCAACTATCACATTACATGAGGATGCAGGGCCTGAGAATAAGGTTATCTAGCAAAAGATGAACACATAAGTATTTAAATGTTTTCTTTGACAGTTTACTCGAAGTCTCGACTAAGATCAGTTTTAAAGGCATAAGTACTCGTAAGGGTGCACCATTCCATTGCTAATGCTAGAGATAAGGCTATTCAAAACACAGAGTAACATAGGACATGCAACAGTTGCAATGAATTATTTCAAGCACTACAGTCGGATGTAATATTCTAACCATGACAAAAGAAATGTAATGTTCATGATGAAAGGATTTGGGAGTAACTCAAGGCAAAAAATGTACAGTTTTAAGAAGGGAAATGGAGAGAAAAAGAATGAATTGCAGTTGGATAAGTGGTATAAAAGAATTGCGCTTATAAACAATATATAAGATAAAAAGGTAAGGCACTCTCAAAAGAAAAGAAAATAGGAAGACTTGTGGAAACAGAATAAATTGTACTCCCTCGTCCCATTTTATATGACTTACTTTCTTTTTGAGTCAATCCCAAATGAATGACACATTTTTATATTTAGTAACAATTTAACTTTAAAATACTCATTTTATCCTTAATGAAATGATTTATAGCTATACAAATATCAATGACTTATTTTAGACCACAAGTTCCAAACATCTTTCCTATTTTCTTAAACTTTGTGTCAAGTCAAACTAACTCATATAAATTGGGACGGAGGGAATAACATCTTTTAAGTAGTTTGAATTGAAGACCGTGAGAACCCATGATATTCATTGTGCTTCAAGCAATTATGAGGACAAAAATAGGACAGTAAGGCATTAACGTCATATGCTATGAGAACCGAACTTCAATGTAATTGAAGTTACCTGAAGTGTTGATTTTGAGAGAAGAATGGAAATAGAAGTTCTCAACATTCTCCAAAAATCATTTCCACATAGTTTGCGTGATGCAGGTTCCCATATATCGCTAAGTGATATCCTCGACAAAAATATTGGCCTAGATAGAAGATACTCTATGATGACATAGTCATTTCAAAAATCAATGAAATTTAAATCTCATTCTTTAACCAAAGAAAATAACAGCAGCAGCAGTAGCAAGAACAAAAAAAAAAAAACTTCCTAAAAAATGAGTTTTTTCTTACTCATAAGAGCGTATGCAAGTCTTATTAGAACACATACACTCAGTCACACAGCAAGATAGAATTTCATACTCAAGTGGACAAACCTTAAATGAGACTCGGTTTCAGTAACATCTATTTCATCAACTTGCTGTTTATTTGTTGAAGGTAGAACTCCAATCAACACCAGCAGCTTTTTTAGAAGCCTGCCACGAGGCCCAGCTGCTGAAAGATTTTCTTCATAACGAATTACTGCATTCTGTGCAGCTTTCGAAAGGGGAAAGTCATTTTCTGATAATGTGTCAACTTCAAATGGCTTATTTGATATGTGCTGGTTGTCACTAGATGTTTGCTGGAAAATAGAAAAATATTTCAACCAAAGCTTGGTTTTTTTGGCCCAAATTTGAGCATCGTCTTTTGTGATAGATCTTTCCAAAACCTGGCTCAAGAATAGATAGAAATCTTAGAACAATTCTAACGACCGTCAAAGTCAATGGAAACTTTCGCATTTACATCAAAGCACTAAATGCATTAGCAAAAAGAACTATATCATCAAGTTGGATCATCATCAATCCATCATAAATCAAATCAATACGGTTTCAAGTATATATGTAATCATGAATAAACAAAAACCAGAATGATTGAGCTTGAGAATTAGTTGCCGCAACCTTTACATGTACTGCCTAATTCTGCCACTGTTTCTGCATCCCTAGCACATGACTTTCAGATTTCTAGTAATCTTTCCATGTCTGTCTCAATTAAAATAATCCTGCTTATCTAAGAGAGTGTCTTAGTGAAATATTTGAAATGATGATCATTTGACCACAGATATATCTTTTTAATGACTTTTTGGTTTAGCTTCTTTTTGCAGATTTGAAGAACCCCATTTAAATGAAAATGCCCTAACTTGGTTTATGTTTCCAATCTTTTGGAGATACATGGATCATGGAAGTCTGTAACTGTGATTGGCCATCAAATCCAAGAAATCAGGTTCGTATGTAATCACGAGAAAAACTATCAAACCAACAGAACTTCCCCTCCCAATTAATATTCAGGACCCTTAGAAAGAAACTTTTCAGTTTATCTCTATAAAGGAAAATTTTGATTTACCAGTACCAACATACCTCAGTCAACCAAATACTAACTTCCTTCAGAGGTTTGACTATTAGAGAGAAAACTCCTTGTAAAAACTTTGACTGCAAGTACTCTAGTTTTTCAACAATTAGCAAACCCTTCTGCCTCTCAGTTGCATAACCACGCCTGCATACAAATGTTCATGAATTTAATACATAAAAGAGAACAAGTCAAAAAAAGAGGTGTAAGGGAAAGTGTAATGAGATAGGAATTTCAACAGATATCCTGTCACAAGTGTAAACCCCTTTAGATATCCTCATATATTCCATTTGGAACTTTAATATCTCAAAACCCTCCCACAAGGGTAATCCAACTTCGGAATTCATTCGTGAACTCTGAATACAGACTTACTAGTCTGAGAATGGACTTGCTAAAAGTTGGCTCTGATTACATGTGAAAGAGTTTGAGCATTTAACCCAGAACCATAAGGTAATAGTGGATCACGAGCTCTATAGATTCATTACTTGCCCCTGTACATCTGATGTAGACTTTAACAACAAGTATCTTCTCCAGCTGACAAGCGGCCTTATGCAACTGGTCCAGCCAAACTTCTCTTTATTTTCTATGTTTTACTGACCACTTCTTTCAGGTGAGTTTGCAACAGCACATACCTCTTCTTCTGCTGCTGATTCTTCAAGCAATTGTTTCTGAAAGATCTCTCTTTTTTCCCGTGGTAGTAGAATTTGGATGTTGAACCCATCTGAACATCGAAAAATCTAGTTCTGCTGTTTTTCTTCAAGAGACTAGAGTTGAATGATCAGAGTTTTTTTTTCTTTTTTAGAGTCATCAGAGTTTGCTTTTGAGTTCCCTCTCTCGAATGTTGACTCTTCTGTCAGTTTCAGGCATTGGTCAGTAGCAGGGCGGTCCACGTACGAGTAGGATCCTATTTCACATCCACTATTGTTGAGCACACTCTGGATCTTGGGAGCACATTGAGTATTCCATTCTTTTGTATAGTCGTATTAAGCCTGTAACTTTATTTTCATTACTTTTAAAGTGTCATAGAGGCTCCATAAATAGTGTCAAGTTATGTTTTGGGGGTGAGGTATTCATTGACATCGCGAATAACTTATATTTTTTTTCATTATGTTTAAAGGGAATGGTTGGCCATAAAGGGCCGCTTGTTATTCCGAAAGATTCAATCAAAAAAAGAAGATTTACATTTGTACCACATTTTCAAAATCTATTTGTTTTCGTAAAATAAATTAATGAACTGAGATACATGGGCAAGGTAGAGGTCAGGTCTACGTACACTCTACCCTCCCCAAACCCCACTTTGTGGGACTACACTAGGTATGTTATTGTTTTTGTTGAGATCCATGGGCGAGGTGGGCAGTTTCTACACTAAATCAGTTTGCTTGGTGCAAGTTGGAAGGTGTCGGGTACCGTTAACATCTCATTTTATTTTGGAGCGTGAAACCCAAATTGGTCACCACCTTGAGGGGGTGTGCATGTGGAGAAAGTCTAGAAAAATCATTAAGACTATTATGTAAAATATTATTGTAGATTATTTGAAAGTCAAGATATTAATTGGATAAAGAATTAAGAATAATTTTCATACTTTGTACAGCCAAAAGCTCCTATATAATGAGCCCTTTTGTATGCTGTAACAACTAATTTAAACAAGAGTTTCCTCTTTACTCTTCTATTTCAGAAAAATTATCTATGCGAACCTGAATAATATGGCACTGGACTGAGATGCACTCTTCCAGTCAACAGATATGGGCAAAGTAAGAAGATAATCAGTATTTAGAGCAGATGTCAGCCTCAGATCTCTAGCAGACAATTCTTCAAATCCAGCGTTGGAAAGAAGCTGCAGGAAAGCATGTTGAAAGCGACTGGATACGGCAGTTCTACAGAAAATTTCAGATGGCAAGTCACATATAGTTAAGAAAAATCAAATTGATATCATGAGAACACCCATGTAAAAAGCAAAAGCATATAATATTAAATACTCCAAGAGTTCAAATAGATATTTGATGTATAGGTATGATAATTTTTGCTGCCATCATAGATCTCTTGATTCAGCTCAACAAAGCACTGTTTTAAAGTTCAGATAGTTTTCATTTCTGTAAGGCATTTTTCAAAAAAATCGTCACTCATCTGTCCTTGTCTCTTGTCATGTTGCCTAAATTAGAAGCAGTCTAAAGTCTAGAACCATATCAAATTTTCCTCATGTTTTTTCAGCTTCTTTCATTTTTTCTGTATTTCCATTATAAGAGTAAGCTTTTAGACAAACAAAATTAGGAAAGTAATTTGGCAAACAACAAGATGCACGTTATTTTTATCAACATTGTGCTCCAAATTTGTGTATTTATTTGGTGGTTTATATTGGCGATATTGTTATTACCAACAATCATCAAGGTGGTATCATTAATTTAAAGCAACATTTCTTTCAGCATTTTCAAACTAAAGACCTTGACATACTGAAGTATTTTCTAGGTATTGAGGTTGCTCAATCCAGATCAGGTAATATTATTTCCCAACACAAGTATGCTTAGACATTCTTGAGGAGACTGGAATGGTGGAATGTAGATCCATTGACACTACTATGGATCCGAATGTTGAACTTATGTCGGGACAGGAGGAGCCACTCAGTGATTATATAGGCTTCTGGTTGGTAAGTTGAATTATCTCACAGTGACCAAACTTGACATTTCTTATTTGTAAGTGTTGTAAGTCAATTTATGGATTCTCCCTGTGATAGTCATTGGGATGTAGTTGTTTGCATTCTGTGATATGTAAAGTAGCTCCAGGTAAAGGACAACTCTTCGAGGATCAAGGTCTTTGCAGATCTTTGGATATATAGACATTGATTGTGCAGGATCACCTTCTGATTAATGTTCTACATCCACATATTGTGTTTTAGTAGGAGGTAATTTGGTGTCCTAGAAGAGTAACAAACAAAGTGTAGTTACTCGATCTAGTACAGAAGCATAATATCGAGCAATGGTTGTAGCAACTTATGAGCTAGTTTAGATTAAGCAGTTGCTTAGAGAACTACAATTTGGAGAAATCAGTCAAATGGAACTTGCGTTTGATAACCAAGTGACCCTTCCTATCACATCAAATCTACTATTTCACGGGAGTACTAAGTTATTGAGATTGACTGTCACTTTGTCAAAGAAAAAATACTCTCAGGAGATATTGTTACAAAATTTGTGAAGTTGAGTGGATCAGCTTGCAGATATTTTCACCAAGTCCCTCGTTAATCCTCATATTAATTACATTTGTAGCAAGTTCAGTGCATATGACTTGTATGCACCAGCTTTAAGGGGAGTGTTAGAATAAGATAGAAATATCATTTGTATATAGTATCCTAGTTGAAGAAGGATTTTCATGTAGTATAAACAAAGCTTAGTGTAATAATGTAAATACACAATTCAATAATATTTTTATCCAATATTCTCCCAGTAATTATTGAACTTTATGATATTACACACTACTATAGAAGATAGCAACATACCTAGCCTCCTCAAGAGAGTCTTTGTTGACAAATTTGAGAAAAGAAACATACGGAGATCCTGAGAATTGATTAGAACCTGAAGTCCATAGATTCTTCAGTTCCATGTCCCTGCCATATTTATCCATGTTTTCAACCTTCTCAACATCACTTGTGACAATGTCAGAACCCCTTCCATTTGGCGTAAAATTTCTTTCTTGGCCAGATGAAACTGCAGTATTATTACTACTATCATTGGTATAAGAGCGATCATATTCAACTCGCATTTCCTCTAAGATAACTTTGTGTTCAGCATGGAGAATCAGATCCAGGCATCTGCAATTACAGAAATTCTATTAGCAAAACTCAGAAACTGAACACCAAAAAGTATTTAATAATGAATGTTCTAACTTTTAAAGGAGAAAAAACAAAAAAGGGAAACAATTTACACAACTGCAGAAGAGAGTCACTAGGATTCTGACTTTCATGAAACATACTTTTTTTTAAATCAAGTAAGGTTTTCATTGATAATAACAAGGCCAACTTGGTCGTATACAAGAGATATACCAAAAAGGAGAGACCTACAAAATATGGTTCTCTCCAAAAGAGACCCAATCCTATATACAAACAGGAACTATATGGATGCACCAAAAGAAAATAAGGATCGGAGATTACTCCTCAATTGAGTAAAGCTCATCTCCAATAGAGGTGGAAAAATCAAACTCAACCCGTTCAACCCGCCCAACCCATTTAAGTTTGGGTTAGTTATTGACCCGCCCATTCATTAGCTCAACTCATTTCAACCCCAACCCATTAAAAATTAGGTTGATATGTAACCCAAATTGGCTCATGAAAAATCTTGTCAAATATTTTTAAAGAACATTTTTTTTCAAATTGATATGTTATATATAGTCATAATAAAGAAAAAAAAAAAATTTTATTAGGTACTAGAATAGTTTGAAAGAACAAATAAAGCAATTTAGTTCAGTAAAAATTGGGTTGGATTGGGTCTTCACCCGATATATAACTCATTACCCAACCCGTTTTGACCCAAGCAAATTTGGGTTGGGTTGGCTCTTGACGCGATAGTTATCTGAACCCATTATGACCCGCCCAAATTTAACTCAACCTGCCCAATTGCCAGCCCTAATCTCTAGCCATTCAAAAGCTCTCCTATTTCTCTAATTCCAAATGACCAATATTAGAGCTAGAGGAGTAACCTTCCACACCTTGTGTCTTCTTCTCCTAGCTCCACTCTTCTAACTGAACATCAACCCCTTCACTTATCTTGGCATTATCTAAGTGACGCCAAACCATATAAACATACAATCCCATAACCTCGTGGCTAATTTGCAATGTAATAAAATGTGATTCACATCCTCACCAGTCTCCTTAAAAAGGAAACACCAGCATGTGGACAACCTTTCACTTCCTAAGGCTCTCTACCATCAAAATCACCCCTCTAGAAGCTAACACCCGAAGAAGCACATCTTTCTTGACACCTTTGGTATCCAAATTTTCCATGTATTCTGTTTACACCAAAAATAAAACAAGATAAGGGCATTAAATCTTCATCTTCTAGGTAGAACTACAATTGTCTTCAAACTTCTTTGTTTTCTCTCTTTCTCCATACTGGCCATCAAATACAAGTTGGGACAATCCTCCATCTTTCTTTCTAGCCGGAAAGACTCTCATATTTGTTCCCGTCTTCCCGTACTTAAAGTACTTCCCCGGCCATTACCCAAATCAGTCCTTTCATATTAATGAACATCCTCTATAGTCGACTAGTAATTTTACAATGTAAAAACAGATGATTGATTGTCATTGTCTCTTCTACACATAAATAACATCTAGAACATAAATGGTAGTCCCTTTAGGTGAGATTATCGTGAGTCAAGATTGCCTGTTTTGGCAGAAGCCAAACTAAACAAGTAACTTTATGTGGAATTTTAACTTTCCAAATTAGCTTCCAAGGCCAACATCCAATTAGATTGTTGGATGAATTGAATCCCCTATGAGCATTACTCACAAAGAATTCGCCTTGTCTATGTCTTTACCATGCTATACCATCTTCAAAAGTTGAGTGTTCTTTAAATTTTTTCAAGGTTGTCAAGAAGTTTGTTAGTTTCTCAAAATCCCAATCATTCAGTAACCTCTTGAAGCTTAAATTCCATCCTTGATTTGGCCAGACCTCTCCAGCTGTTGCATCTTGCTGCTGGTTTAAGTTGTAGATCTGTAAGTAGAGTTGTTTTTGTGTCCTTTGGCCAAGCCTATTGACTCTTACAAGAATATTTTTATGCTATTAAATTCCTATTTCTTGCTAGCTTTCCGTAGGGTTGTTTCACAGGTTTAATTGCCCAGTTACTTTCCATACCATATGTTTAAAAACGAAAAAAGTTTCACATCGATGGTTAATAAGATGGATGGTTTCCTTAAAAGGCTTGGACAATCTTTCTCCCTTCAAACTAGCTTTTGGAGAGTGAGTTAGGCCCAAAACCTAACTTTACATGGTATTAGAGCAAGACCAATCTCACGAGATGTTAGGCCCCTAAACTAAAATTTGCCCACGACCCAGATGTCTAGCTTGGGCGTGAGGTGGATGTTGAAAAATGAAAAGGTTCCTTATTCCCATACCTCGTGCCTTCTTACTACCTTACTACATGTTAGCACATCCCATCTAACCAAGTGAATCTTATTTATGTCATTGTTGCCTTGCCACATGAACTTCATTCTCAGAGCATCCATTCTTTTATCCATATTCATAGAAATGGAAAACAGGGATATCATATAGGTTTTTTTCTTTCTAATTTAATTAAAGGCCACTAGGTTGTTTACCTAGGGTTATCTTATGCAATAATCAAAACGAAAACAAAATCCTTACAACTAGAATAAGAATGCAAGAAATAAGAACTAGAGTCTAACAAAAATGATATGCCAAATGCGATGTTGTTGATCATCGAGGTGGCCTTAACTTTCTGTTGTCGATGTTGCTTCTAAGTTCTGATGTAGCCCGTATTGAATGCCCACTTGCTCTTGGGAATGATGATTACTGCTCTTTTCTGATCTTGCATATTAATGATACTTACATATCAACCATATTTGTTAAAGTTCCTCAAACAAAAGAACTCAGTGAAATGGTCATGAAGCTTCCACCTGCTAACGGAATTCCCCAGCACTTTGGATGCCACCTTAAAGAGTGCAATCCAGCCCTCTATTGTCTTCTGGATGAAACTAGTTCTTGTCATCATTTTGCAACCACTTTCTACCCAATCGTACCAAGTATGACGTCTTGACTCAATCCTTGTTATGTCATAAGATTTGAAACCCACAGAAAAGTATATCATATTATTTCCCATGCTTAGCGACCAAAAAGCCTCTCCAAAAATGTGAAACCTTGGAGAATTTCTCAGTAAACGTGAGAGCATTTTTAACTTATTCCTAAAAGTATGGAAGGGTAATCTTTAGACATGGCTATTTCTAAGTTGTTATTAGCTAAAAAATTTTAGTTTCCATACCCCACGAAACTGTTAGGGTTTTTTGAAGAGAGATGTAAGCAACAACCTTTGTGGATCATATTCTCCACCGGACATATAGGCCATACTTCCTGCAAATCATATGGGCCAACTTATTTAAGTTAAGACCAATTCAAGGAGGAAGAACTACTTGAGGAGTTACTCCACCATTCTTAGGTACAAGGCTCCACAGCTGCTCCATGAAAAACAGAGCCACCACCTACTTCTCAAGGATAAGACTCCATTTTACCTCAACTATCAGCATTTGAACTCTTCTCCACTATAAAAGGAGTTCTTAGCTCTCCGAATAGGCATCCAACAAAGAATGTCACCTCTTATATGCATACAAATTACTACACTTTGTCAAAAACATTCGAGAAACAAAGAGCTATTACCATGAAAGGTAGCTCCCCAACTCTCCATCCATAAAGTAGTGAAGTAAGATTTTCCCAATAGTAATTAGTAGAGGCGGATCCACACCTATAAATGGGGGTGCACGTGGACCCATGGACTTTAGAAAAAATCATGTGTATATATGTATATCTATCTTGAGAAACTGAAACTAGGATATAATTAATTGTGCACCCATGAGGAGCATATGAGTGTCCTAGGGCCCGTTGGTACAAGTTAGAGGAATCACGCCTGAGACCAGGGTTTGAACCAGCTAAAGCCCTTTTTCACTATTTTTATTTTAAGTTTAAGCAAGGTAATATTGGTGCAGCCAAAATCTTCAAAATGTTGGCTTCCCCTTTGTAATAATTAGTAACCCCTTCCCACCCTAAATACAAAAATAACCTAAAAAGTAGGAGCATTAGAAATGCAGTATGTGTAGAGTGGATATGATTTATGTAAGATGGAAAGAGAAAGAAAACGTACAATGATACATGGCGAAATTGATTGGCCTCATCAGGTGAGTTAAACATAGTGGTAGTGATGGCATCCAACAGCTGCGATTTAGAAGCGGCAATATATCTTTGTCTGGGCACTTTAATTCTAGAAATTCCTTCATTCTCCGGTGAACCATTACTGCTACTGCTACTGTTACTGCCGCTGCTATTGCTACTGCTACTGCTGGGTTTAGTTTCAATTTCAATAGGAAGGGAATTGAAGCGAACTGATGAGCAATTAGGTACTGTGAAAAACCGAGAAAGCAACTGAGATGATGACCGCGGAAAAGGTAGAGGAGTAGTCATTTGCAGAGACATGAGTAGTAGTAGTAATTCAGAAAGACGAAACGTCTGCCTTACGTTTCTCTAACCCATCACTATTTTTTGCAACAACTTATCTTAGTTTTGAACACGTAACAAGTATTTCCTTCTTTCATTGTGAGTGCTATCATTTGATTTGATTCAACATGTTTAGCAAGGAGTAAAGTCACAAAGTATTAGTGATAGCTATTTTTTTTATTTTTAATTAAGAATATTTGGGTTTAAGCTCCATTGGGTATGGAGTTACCTTTTTTAGGGAGCTTTTTTGCCCCCAAATGTGGGATTTCGCAGTTTAAATTCGAGTTTGGTTGGGCTACAATATGAATATCGAACACCGAGTGAAAAATAAAAAAAAAGTCAAAAAGTACTGCAAAATTTGCATTGGTAATTTAGATATATGATCATTTGCATCAGTGGTGTAGTTAACGAAGGGTATCCAAAAATTACATAGATAATAAAAATAATTTAACGAATAGGTGCACTTAAATTTTGTAAATCAAAATATGTAACATTAATGATTAATTTTTTTAATTAAAAAATATACCCAAAAAAATTAAATCAAACACTACATAATATTTAGCTTTAGTGTTCATGTTTATCTAAATAGGAAGTGAACATACAAAGAAATAAGAGCAAGAAAATTCAGTTGACAATGAAATCACGTTTATGCTTCAAGATTTCACAAACCTCTAATGACTAATAATGAGATATGAAAAATAGAGAGTACAATAAAATGAGTTATAAAGGAATTATGTATGAGGCATTTTCACTTTTAGTAGCTTTATAGAAAAAAATATATAATTTGCTTATTAACTTTAAATCAAATAAGTATTTTAAAATTTTATTTAAATTTTTAATAAAAATTAAAAAAATCAAAAGTCAAATGATTAAAAATTCAATTGACTACTATTTTTTTATTTTTTCCTTTAAATTTTTAAGTTGTAGGTCTCTAATTTAAGATTACTTTAATAGATAATATTATTTTTGAATTATTTTAAAAATAACATATTTATTAACCATGATAAAGATATTAATTAGGAGCTGTTTTGAAATTATAAAAAAAAAAAGTGCAATCAGGGGAATTGAATCCACGCCACAGTAAGTTGCAAAGGACTCGGCTCCAACTAAACAATTGAAACTATTGGGCTAAGAAACTTGATTGTTTCAAATGTGTCCAAAATGTCTTATTTATGTAATTTTCTAACAAAGGGTGTATGGTTGGATACCCTTAGCCTAGTGTAGCTACGCCCCTGCTTTGCATCCACTTTTTTCTCTTCCATCACTCTAAAAAATGTTTTGAATTTATTTCGCCTAACCCAAATTACAATGTAAAAACTAAATGCAAATAGGAAAAAATATTATGAAAGAAAAGTCTCTCATTAAGGCTAGCAAAAGACCTAATAAGGAAAAACTTTTTTAAGTCATCGACATCCCTTCAAAGTTGTCTGCATATTTTGCTTAGACATCTCAACTAGGACTATTACCTATTGAACACAAATATCTATTCAAAACTTGTTCCTATTAGACATTTTTGATAATCAGCAAAAAAAAATGTAAAGTGTGTGTGATACACTCTTGATGACATGACAAAATCTATATATCTATATAAAGGAGGAACATAGAGAAGGTGTTGTGACACCTCTCTATGGCCTCCATTCATATTTTTTTTTCTTTTTCTTGACATTTTTTCTTATTTCTTTCAATTATTTTTTTCTTGCAAAATCATCTTCTTAACTTATACCTCTTCAATTATATAAATTCTATTCTTAAATTAGTATTAATAATATTCATAACTCCCAAACATTTCATATTCATAACCTCTCAAGACTTTTATATTCATAACCTCTAATTATTTAATGTGGAAGGTTATATTAACACTATAAAATCACACTAAAATTGTGTGTTATTTTGTAGTCATCTTTGGTTAGATAATCTAGTGGCAAACATGTTACAATATTTGTAATCTTTGATGTGCATTATCTTTTCCAAATATGATTTCATATATTACTTTTAATTAGCAAGTAAGGCTAATATGTCAAGGCATATCTTTGTTTCTTCTAGATAAATTATTTTGTTTTGTTATCTTTGAGATTCATTTTAGGACTAATAATCTATTTGTTATTATTTTTCTTGACTCTTGTATATAGGGTGAAATGAAATCATCAAGCGATAGAGATTAATGGATTTTGAGCTATATATATATTGATTATTCTTTATTTTTTTAGGTGCTTAAGAAGTAATGTTTCTATTATATTATTTCATTTTGAATTATTTATGTTTTGTCGAAAATGATTATATGTGTAGGAGGATTTATGATTAAATGCAATTTTCTCCTTATTCTTTATCTTTTTCTTCTTTTGCTAGATAATTTTTTAACTTATTTAATCATATTTTGCAGATTATAGGAGATATATCTATAATGAAAATGATTAGACATTCTTGCATAATTTAATTTTATAAGGTAAAATAATTTGATATGTCTAATATAATTACAACTCTTTCTTTGTTGAAATCATACATTTAATATTATTTGTTTGTGTTCGTGAAGATATAAATCCTGAGTTTTTTTTTAAAAAAACATTTAATTTATGCTCTTTAGACCTCTATGTAATTCTTAGATAATTTGATTATATTATAATGATAACACTCTTCAAAAAAATTATTTGTTCAGGTAAATTCATCTCTCACTTTTTTATCGATAATATTAGTTTATTGTGTTTGTGGGGTCTAATATCTTAAAAAATAGAAGCAGAAAATGAGTAAATGGATATCGATATGCCACTTAAAGAAATACGTACATATACTTCCATAGTTCGGTGGAGCAATTTTTATTAACAAAAATGATAGAACATGAGAATGTAAAGATAATTTATAATTTTGAAAATACAGTTGGTTTTATTAAAAACAAATTATTTATTAATGTGTAAAATCGCAATCTTTAAATTTTTCATTTTTGTTGTTTTCTAGGAGATTTTAAGTTGTTTATTAATAAGTCAAGTTGCAGTCTTTATATTTTTCATATTTGTTGTTTTCCAGGAGTTCTCAAGTTATTTCAAAATTGCGATTAATTTATAATTTTAAAAATATAGTTGTTTCCTTGCTTTCTATTTACTTATAATAAATTAATTTGTTGTTTTCTAGGAGTTCTCAAGTTATTTTAAAATTGCGATTAATTTATAATTTTAAAAATATAGTTGGTTTCCTTGCTTTCTATTTACTTATAATAAAATATTTGTCTCAATAACTCTAATTTGATTGTCTTTTCATTTAATTAATGTTCTTTATTAGTGTAATAATGTACAAATATTACTCCTATTATGTTACAAACAAGTCCAAAGCCACATTGTTAATCCTCTTAATTACCGTGACTCTTTATTCTTAGGAATTTATTATATTGAATGTAATATTTATTTAAAATGTGAAATATTTTTTTAATACTTTTGTATTTAAGCAAATCAAAATTAAAAGAAATAGGAATTTGTATGTGTCATTTTTCTGAATTCTTTTGCGTAGTTAATTCTCTCTTTTGTTCTCTTTTATGTTTATTTTTTAATTTTAAGTTCTTTTGTTTTTCCAATATAAGTTGTCCCAAAAATAATTGGATATATGAACCTAAATGTAATAATAATATATTAAGATATGAAATCTAACTAATTAAGATTGTTACTTTTTATCATTTAAATATGTGAACTTTTTTTTATTTAAAATTTAATTATTAAAAAGTTATTAATCAAATATTAAATTAATCTAATAATGTACGATAAAAATAATTAAAACATGTAATGATTGGGTGATGACAACGACAAGTAATAGTAATTGTGGATAATGATTAAAATAGTGTTGGCTAACGATATAGTCATGGTTAATAACTATTAATGGCAATCTGAGTTACACATTGTCAAAAAATTATATTAAGAATATAATTAAAAAGATTACAAAGAAGCAGAAAAGAACGACTAGATTTCAAGTTTACATAAATATATATAAATTATACTAAAAAAGATCCCAAATAAAAAAGAAAAAAATAATCACATCTCAAGTTTACATTTCAGTAGTTCTAATATTACCCTCTCTTTTTCTCTATGAAATTTATTTTTAATATTTAACTTTTCGAAGTTCACATATATTGATTTCTTAATAAATTTCATATTTAACCTTAATATTTTCGCTTCTCTTCTATGAAATTATGTGATTAATAACAAATTTCTTTTATTAAAGTAATTATTGATATTAGTATGTAACTTTATTTTAATTCTTTTCATAACCGCGCGAAGCACGACCAAGTACACTAGTGATTATTGAAAGGATGACATGTGGCAAGTGGGCCTCAAAAATTATTTTTAAATTAAAAAAATTATTTCAAATACATTTTCTACCCATTCTACCCAACCCCACACTATCCCACCCTTTTTCTTTTTCATCTTCTTCACTGCAATATTTCTTTTCTCAAACCACAAAACTCAGCATCTTATCAAATTACTTATAGATTCAAATTTTAAAAGAAAATATTTTTCATATCTAATATGTGAGAGAAAGATATAGAGAGACTTGTACAAGAGTGATGAAAAAAGGAGTTTATTAACGGATAATCATTTTAAAATCGAAAAGAGAAATCAAAAGACCCAAATTAACTTTATCAAATTCTCTGATATTATTTTCTACAAGTTAAATGGGTTTATATTTTAATTTGAGTGGTGATGTTTGTTTGGAGGTGGCCGAAAATGGAACTGGACGAATGTCAGCTAAATTTTTTACTCTAATGTTTGAAAATCTTCTTTCTTATTTCTTTGTGCAAATCCAATTAGTTGATTTTTTTTTTAAAAAAAAATAGACACAAGATGGTGTTTCCTTGTTCTGGGATCCTTTATCTTTGTTTTATTTTAAATCATTGGGTTTAGACTTTACTTCGGTGCTTTTTAATCCTTTCAAAATGGCAGCAACATACCCTTTTTGCGATTTTTATGAAAGAATCCTACAAGATGATGGATTCCACCCGGTCCGGTGAGATCAGATTTTTAGAACGAAGTGAAGTGATAGGAAGAGAAGACTGCTGGCGGGAAATCCCTATTCATGAAAGTCCCTTGTTAAGGTTAGGGGGAAAACGAAAGTGCGCTCCTGCGCACCAGTTGAGAAAGGAGCTTTGGAAGCTTACCTTATTATTATATTAAAAGGATGCAGTTGTCTTTGAAAACCTAAATGAGGTGAAAAAGACGAGGCTTCTTTTTTAGGATTAATAAATTATTATTTTCAAAAATATTTTAAAATTTGTTAAAAGTTATTTATAATGCCAAATGTCAATGGAAGAAGAAAAAGAATAAGTTTTTTTTGAAAAAAATGAAAATAAAATACAACTCCACCTTTTTTCACGCGCCAAAGAAAAGTGAAAAACACTTTTTATGCTATATCAGCATTCTGTGTTTAATAGGTACATATTTTAAACATTTTAGGTGTCAATAGGTAATAGCAAGGGCGAACCCACACCCATGATTATGGGTGCTCGAGCACCCACAATGTTTGGCGTAGATTCGTGTATCGATGTAGAAAATTATAATTAATTTATATTATACTAACCGTGAGCACCCATAGAGACAAATGTGATCTAGGCGCTGTGGCAAAAGGTGACACAATAATCTTTGTGTTTGTCTTGAAGTTCAAGGTTTGATTCCCATCACCCTCACATTATATTTTATTTAATATTTTCCCCTTTATTTGTATGACTTGTCATTCTTTTACCATTTTCGTCCCAAACTTTTCCATTTTCCTTTTCCTATTTTTCTATTTAATCTAGGTTGAATTTGCGATTGAAATTTGATAAAAGTGGTTTACTTTTCTCTTTTTCTTTTTCTCGTTTCTTAAAGTTAATTTTATTGACGAACAAAATATAACATTAACAATATTATTATTTATAAAGTAAGAGAGAATATTAGTTCTCCAATGTTGTCAAAAATTTCACAACACATGATGATTCTTTTCCTTCTTTTATCTATCATATTTGTGATTAGTTTTACGAATAATGATTTTAACTTTATTGCATCAAAATTATTTAATTACTTATCGTAACAAATAAATTAGATTTGCCTTGTTCAAGTATCAAGGAAGTAGTTAAATAATTATTGTAATAAAAAAGAGTCACTCAAGTTTGTCAAAATATCATATAAATGTTTATTTTTTCTTCTAACGACTCTCATTAAATATCACATAAATATTGTAAACTAAATCTAATGGTTTATATTTTTGTATATAATATTTAGGTAAATATTAATATGGTATATAATATTTAGGTAAAGATGAATAATGTTTTTGTTGATTGGATCACTAGCTCTTTTTATGTTCTTTCGCTTCTTAGGGCTCGTTTGGTGTGAGGGATAAACATAAATAGTCTTGGATAAAAAAAATAGTCTTAGGATAAAATTTTGATGTCTTGTTTGGTTGACATGTTTGGGATAACTTATCCCACCATTTATAGCATAGTGATTGGATAAGCTATCCCATATACATGGTGGGATAAGTTATCCCAGGATAACTATAGTTAATCCTAGGATAACTAGTTTCCAACCAAACGACCCCTTAGGGTCATTTTCATGTAGAACTCGCTCAACCTGTTTTATTTAGGACATCAATTTATGCGGTGCGCTCTTTTTTCCTTTCAGAGTAGAGCACCCACTATGTTAAAATCGTGATCCACCACTCGGTACTAGCCCTAGTTGAGGTGTCTAAATGAAATATACAATCTACTTTAAGGGACCGCAGATGACTAATACTTCTTTTATTTAAAAACTAGTGATAATGAAGCCCAATATTTATTCATAAATTTATTTTTAAGTGGTATTAATTAAATAATTTTATATCATCTCATTATCCGTATAACGAATACATAATAAGTATCATTAATAGGTATATCCATTGATAGGTTGACTAGTACCTGCTTCATTCATAAAGTAAGTTATAAACTCCATTAAGTAAATCTCTATAATAAAAGAGGAAGAATCATATATTCATGAATGAAATGGGAGTTATGGGATATAGTTATAGGATAAAAAGTGATATAACTTTTGAATGCATAAGAGTTACAATTCACAATATTATTCTAGAAAAGAGAGGACTTGACGTCATCCAAGGAAACAACACAAACACATCGAGAGAGTTTGATAATGCTCAACTACACACCATACAAATCAATGTGTAGGAGGTCGTATGCAAAATAATAGTCCAATGAGGAGTTGGGGTTGATCCCATAGGGAATGATCAACAATAATTCACCTTTTGATGTAATTTCACGTACTAAAATTTTATATGTTTAGTCGATTTAGACATAAATGTCAATTTCGGGGGGTGGGGGTGGATTTTGATTAACAATTTAAAGATAGTTAACATGATGTTAACAATTTTCAATATAACACTTAGAACAAAGGAGTTTTCACGAATAATAAAGAAATCTTAGGAGTGTGCGTAACTGAATGCTAGTTTCACATAGTGGGTAAATAGAATTGCTACAAATAGTTGATTATCAATGGGTAGGATTGATTAATGATTATAAAAATTATCTATTAATTAATCATCATATTTCATGTGGGTTCTATCAAACCCCGTCATGTGCAACATTAAGAATTAACCAAAAATCTTAAATCAGTCAAACTTCATCAAGCTAAGGCTATGACATGAATTAAATCAAGAGATTATCTATCATTTCTCTCACTCTAGAAATCTCTCACAAGCAATATTAAAGATCTAAGCTAGATAAGAGTTTGCGACCTCAAATCATATATTAAACAATGAATAAATAGCTTAACTCATATCAAATCAACATTATATTAAGTAATAACATAAACTCATATGGTAATTAAGCATTCATTACACAAGCACACCCCTAAAATTATGGGGTTTTAGCCAATCATGCTGAAAATTAAAAGTTAGTATTTTGTTATTGTTTTTTCTTTCTTTAACATAACTTCTCGAGTTCTCTTCTTATGTGATTTGTTTTTCTTATTTTTCTTAAATAGTTTTTGATGTTTATTTATCAAAAAATTAAATATATTAGTATTAATTAGATTTAAATTAAAATCACTACATATTTAAAAAGAGTTAAATTAAAATACGTGCTCGTAATATCATAAAAAGTAAACCCAAATGCGTGAATAAATATTATGGTCCAACGTAGCGAATTATGGATGGTGAGTCAAACCCAACATATAGACCTAACCTTCGTTGAGAGCCCATCTTAGTATGATGTGATGGTGCTACGGACTCGTATACAACACAATCAAAGATTCGTAGATGAGTTATATTTGGCCCATAACCAAATACTAACTGTGACTATTTATTATAATTAGTCAGTCTGGGACGAAAGAGTATTGTTACATGTAAGATAGCATGACCCCGAACTGTAGTGGGAAATTTCTTTTTCATAAGTAGTGATCTTGCTATCAATAGTAGGCGCTTAATAAATGAATCTACAGGGCCATTTTGAATATGAACATGAGCAACAAGATGTTCATTTCTTATCCCAAGAGTATGAGGATGAGGAGAGTTGTGTTTCATTTTTTGGAATGAATATATGGAAACTAAGTATTCCCGAGAGTAGATGTTTTTACATTTAAAATGAGGAGGACACCTTGACTTCCAAATGAGTTCATGAAGAGTTTTGAGGATAATCTCTTTTAAGAGAACCTTTTGAGTAATAATATCAAAGTTTGAGGATGAGGAAATGTTTTAAAACATATGAGCATGAGTTATATTATTGGGAGTATTATTGAGCACCAATATGGGGACGAGTTCAGACAACTCAAAGTCCTCATAAACCATGTATATCAACGTGGGTAAAAAGGGTCATACATTTTAGATGATTCCTTATTTCTTTTAAAGCATAGATTAGTGGATCCACGTAGTTGAGGATGTTTTATACTCCGGCAAGGTATAGGATAGTTCTAGCAGCGTTAACGAGACGTTGTATCATCACATAACTCATAATGGTGGTTGTCGATTAGAGAATCTCCCAAATAAGAGTAAAAGAGTTATTATTGTATTTTAAATACATTAAATTATTATCTACTATTTTTAAAGCTTTCTTTATAATGTATTTCTATTGTTGCTTTTATATTGAACTGAGTTGAGTATATCTGAGTTTGAGTTGAGTTGAGGTGAGGTGAGTATTTTCTTCCTTTTTATCAGTTCAAGCTTATGTCTGTGCTTTAGAGTTCCCCTTACATGCTCGTACATTCCATGTATTGACGCCATTTGGCCTGCATCTTTTATGATGCAGATATATGAGTTTAGGGTCATCAATAGGCACTCTGTTGAAACCACTTGCAGTTTCAGAGTTACTTTGGTGAGCCTCCTTATTTCCAAAGGATTCCCACATTTACCTACTCAGTTTTGTTAGGATGTCATAGGTATTGTCCTGACTTCCATCATTATCATTAGAGGCTTCATAAATAGATAGTTGTAGTTCAAAAGTCTTTACATTTCCATTGTTTAATGTTTAAGACTTGAGTTGCCTTTTTGGCCAGTGAATGTTTTATTTAAATAATTCTGAGTATCTATTTTGAGACATTGAGTTGAATCTTTACTTTTAAAGTTCATTTATTTTTTAGTAAGTCTTCCACTAAGAGTTTATCTAGGCCAAGAGTTCGCTTGGGGACCAACAATGGTTCTCGAGTGTCAGTTACGTCCAGGATGTAGACTCGGGGTGTGACAAACTTGGTATCAGATCACAAATTTGAAGAGTCCTATGTGTCTATGAAGCCGTGTTTGTAGATTCTTAGTTATCGGTGTGAAAAGCACCACATCTATAATTAAAAGGCTATGACATTTAGGAACTATCTCACTTCTTTCATACTCTTTTTGTGCGATAGAGTTCAACTCTATAAAAGTTTCTTTCTAATTCGTGCTTGAGCGTATCTTTCAGACCATGCCTCCACAAAGAGTTATTTGAGGTCATCATGCTAGGAGAAATGCTGATCCTTAGGATCAAGGGGTCCCCAATGCACCAAAAGTGCAACCCAAAGGAGAGGTTACTAATGTTGAGTTTCAGGATGCTATCCAGATATTGAGTCAGGTTGTGACCAACCAAGATGGGCAATAAAGAGGGAATCGATAAGATGTGGGTGATACATCCAGAATTCGTGAGTTCTTAATGATGAATCCTTCGATTTCACCGGTTCAAGTGTCACTGAGGATTTGGAGAACTTTGTGGAAGAGTTGAAGAAAGTGTTTGAGGTGATGCATGTTGCAGATACTGAGCGTATGGAACTAACTGCATACCAACTCAAGGGTATTGCTAGAGTCTGGTACGACCAATAAAAGAAGAGTAGAACTGAAGGTGCACTAATGGTGAGTTGGACTGTGTTCAAAAAGGCTGAAAGTGACAAAGGTAAGAGAATTCCTCACTCCTAAGTATGAATTCATGAGTGTGCATGAATATAGCCTCAAGTTCACCCAACTGTCCCGATATGCTCCGGAGTTGGTTGCTGACATAAGGTGTAGGATAAGTCTATTTGTATCTAGGTTGTCTTGCTTGTCAAGTAAGAAGGGCAAGGCATCTATGCTGATAGGAAACGTGGACATAGAAAGGCCTATGATCCATGTGCAACATGTTGAGGAGGATAAACTGAAAGATAGAGAAGAATTTCGAAACAAGAAGGCTAAGAAAATAGTAAATGAGTCCGGGCAGCAAATGGGTAATATGAACCGGTCATCTTTTAAACAAAAGCCAACTAGACCTGCTCCATCATCAGCTAGTGCACTTGCACCCAGGAACATAGAAGAGTTTAAGAATCAGAATTCTCAGAACTTTAGAGCTAGACCTGCATAATTTCAAGGTAATGTGGCACAAGGAGGTAATTAGACTCCTGCATGTGCTAAGTGTGGTAGGAACCACCCAGAAGTGTGTTATGATGGATCCACTGGTTGCTTCAAGTATGGTCAAGTAGGTCACTTCATGATAGAGTGCTCGAAGAATAGGTAGGGTAATGGTAATGGGGCAATAGAGCCCAATCTTCTTCTGCGGTTCTGCCAGATAGAGCTGCACCTAGAAGAGCTACTTCAGGGACAGGTGGAGGAGCCCACCATTTGTATGTTATCACCAGTCGCCAAGAGCAAGAGAATTCACATGATGTTGTCATTTGTATGAGTCTTTACTTTTGGTGTATATGTATTGCTTGATCTAGGTGCGAGTCTATCTTTTGTGACTCCATATATTGCTATGAGATTTGATATCCTTCTTGAGCAACTTCTTGAGCCCTTTAGTGTTTCCACACCTTTTGGTGAGTCTATTCTAGTTGATAGAGTTTATCGTGATTGTACCATTTTTGTCAATCACAAGAACACAATGGTTGACTTAGTCAAGTTAGATATGGTGGACTTTGATGTTATTCTAGGTATAGACTGACTTCATGATTGTTATGCCTCAGTCGATTGTAGAACTTGAGTAGTTAAGTTTCAGTTTCCTAATGAGCCAGTTTTTGATTTGAGAAGTAGTTTAGATGTGCCTAAGGGTTGTTTTATTTCGTACCTGAAGTCCAGAAAGTTAGTTTCCAAGGGGTGCATTTATCACTTAGTCCGAGTTAACGACTCTAGTTTTGAGACACCACTTATTCAGTCTGTTCCAGTTGTGAGTGATTTTTCAGAGGTCTTTCCATATGATCTTCCCGGAGTACCTCTTGAGAGAGAAATAGACTTCGGTATAGATGTTCTTCCTGATACTCGTCCTATCTCTATCCTTCCATATAGAATGGCTCCCGCTGAGTTGAAAGAATCGTTGAAAGACCTTCTTGATAAAGGTTTCATTAGACCAAGTGTCTAACCTTGGGGCACTTCGGTCTTATTTATGAGGACTAAAGATGGTTCACTTATGATGTGTATTGATTACCACCAATTGAACAAGGTTACTATCAAGAATAAGTATTCGCTTCTGAGGATTGATGATCTCTTTGATCAACTTTAGGGCGCCACTTGTTTTTCTAAGAAAGACCTTAGATCTGACTATCATCAGGTGAGAGTAAGAGAATGCGACATCCCTAAGACAACATTCAGGGCCCACTATGGTCATTATGAGTTTTTGGTTATGTCATTTGGTTTGACTAATGCTTCTGCAACGTTCATGGATCTTATGAGCAAAGTGTTTAAGACTTATCTGGATATGTTTGTTGTCGTATTCATTGGTGACATTCTGATTTATTTGAGGAATGAGGAAGATCATGCTAGTCGTAGTTCTCAAAACCCTTAAGGATAAGGAGTTGTATGACAAATTTTTTAAGTGTGAGTTTTGGCTTGAGTCAGTGGCGTTCTTAGGCCACATTGTTTCTGGTGAAGGGATTCGAGTTGATACTCAAAAGATTAAGGTAGTCCAAAACTAGCCTAGACTCACATCTCCAACTGATATTAGGAGTTTCATGGGATTGGATGGTTATTATAGGAGGTTTGTTGAGGGGTTCTCATCTATTCCATCCCCGTTGACTAAGTTGACTTAGAAGACAACAAAGTTTCAATGATCTGAAGCTTGTGAGAAAAGATTTCAATAATTGAAAACTCGGTTGACTACTGCTCCGATGCTGACCTTTCCAGAGGATAGTGTGACGTGTCCAGAGTTGACATGGGTTGTGTATTGATGCAAAATGGCAAGGTTATAGATTATGCCTCTAGACAACTTAAGACTCACGAGAAGAATTACCCAACCCATGATCTAGAGTTGACTGTTATAGTATTTGCTTTGAAAATATGACATCACTATCTTTATGGTGTTCATGTAGATGTGTTCACCGATCACAAGAGTCTTCAGTATGTATTCACTCATAAAAGCTTAATCTTAGACAAAGGAGGTGGTTGGAGTTACTCAAGGGTTATGACATGAGTAGTCTATATCACCCAGGTAAGACTAATGTTGTTGCTCATGCTTTGAGCAGGTTTTCTATGGGTAGTAATGCTCATGTTGAGGAAGTCAAGAAAGATTTAGCCAAGGATGTGCATAGAATATCATGATTGGGAATCCGATTTTTGGATTCTAATGAAAGTGGAGTGGTGGTGATGAATGGGGCTGAATCATAACTAGTATTTGAAGTGAAAGGAAAAACAAGACCAAGACCCTGTTTTTCTTGATTTGAAGGCAAATGTTCATAAGCAGAAAGTGATGACTTTTGAACAATGGGGAGATGGGGTATTGAGGTGTCAAAGTAGGTTGTGTGTACCAAAGATGGATGAACTCCAAGAGAGGATCATAGAGGAAGTTCATATCTCTAGATACTTTATCCATCCTGGTTCCACAAAGATATATCGTGACTTGAGAGAAGTATATTGGTGGAGTAGCATGAAGATGTGTATTTCAAAGTTCGTTGCTAAGTGCCCGATTTGCCAACAAGTCAATGTAGAGTAGCAGAGGCCTGGTGGTTTGGCTCAGAACATAAATCTTCTGGAATGGAAGTGGGAAATAATTAAAATGGATTTCATTACTGGTTTGCCTCGGTCTCGCAAGCAGCATGATTTGATTTGGGTGATTGTAGATTGAATGACTAAATCAGCCTATTTTTTGCCAGTAAGGACTATCTATTCAGCAGAAAATTATGCCAGATTATATATTCAAGAGGTAGTCAAACTTCATGGAGTTTCGGTGTCCATTATTTCAGATAGTGGTGTGCAATTCATCGCATAATTTTGGAAGTCTTTCCAGAAAGGTTTGGGTTCGAGTTGAACCTTAGTACTACTTTTCATCCTCAGACTGATGGTCAAGCAGAGTGTACGATTCATAATTTAGAGGATATGTTGAGGGCGTGTATGATTGATTTCAAGGGTAGTTTGGATGATCACTTACTTCTAATTGAGTTTGCTTATAACAACACTTATCACTCTAGCATCCAAATGGCTCCTTATGAGGCTCTTTATAGGAGAAGATATAGATCTCCTATTAGATGGTTTGAAGTTGGTGAAGTTGGATTGATAGGGCTAGACTTAGTTCATCAAGCTATGGAGAAAGTAAAGACCATTCAAGAAATATTTAAAACAATGCAAAGTCATCAGAAATCCTATATAGATGTTAGGAGAAGAGACTTAGAATTTGAGGTGGATGACTGGATTTATTTGAAGGTTTCACCGATGAAGGATGTTATGAGGTTTGGCAAGAATTAGAAGCTTAGTCCCAGTTATATTGGTCCTTACAGTATATCTAAGAGGATTAGCAATGTAGCTTATGAGCTGGAGGTATCGCTAGAGTTAGCACAGTCCATCCGATATTCCACATTTCAATGTTGAAGAAGTGTATGAGTGACCCTTCACTTACTGTACCTACTGAAAATATTAGTATTAAGGACAGTGTATCTTATGAGGAAGTACCCGTTGAAATACTTGATCGTCAGGTTCGCAAGTTAGGAACTAAGGAGGTAGCATTAGTCAAGGTTTTATGGAGGAATCAATTTTTTGAGGAAGCTACTTAGGAGGATGAGGAGGATATGAAGAAGAGATACTCACATCTCTTTTTTTCCGGAGAAATTCCATACCAATGTAATGATTTTTGTAAAACACTATTTTTATTGATATGCTATATTGTGTTAAATTACATGTTGGGTGTTTGACTTGGTGTTAGATGTTGCTACCCTTAGTTCTACTTAGAGGAATCTCATTTGAGGATGAATGTTCCAAAGGGGGACACTACTAAAAACTATCAAAAAACGACGGCTAAAAGCGACGGACTACGTAGTTTTTTGGTCAAAATCGACGAAAAAGCGACGCAGTCATGTTCATCGCTTTTTAAAAAGCGACGAACAACGTCGCTTTTTGATTATTTTTTCAAGAATTTTTTATTATCAAAAGCAACGGACTCCATCGCTTTTTTTAAATTTTCATTTATTTTTTATTTCCAAAAAGCGATGTAGTCCGTCGCTTTTCTGAAAATTTATATTTTGAGAATCCCAGAAAAGCGACGGACTAAAGGACACTGTGTGTCGCTTTTCTGGAAATTAATTTTTAAAATACCCATAAAAGTGACGGACTAAAGGATCTTGTCCGTCACTTTTCTGGGTTTATTTGAAAAAAAATAATGCAATAAAGTGACGGACAAAACCACCATGTCCGTCGCTTTTTCTTGCAATTTTTTGACAGCAGAAACCCACAGTTTCTGCTGCCCACCTGCAAATATAAATAAATTCAATTCATATTCAACCAGCCCAATCAAAACATATAATCTAACATCACACACAACATATAAAACATCAAACTTAAATCAATTTTCAAAAATATCTAAATCACAATACAAAAACTTACAAAGTCATTTAAAATGTGTTTTGAAAAAGTTCATAAAAGAGACTTAAACTAGGGAGTGCGATCTACAAAATCCTCCTCCTCCTCCTCACTGTCGTCGTCAGTGTCCTCAGGAGTCAAACATGTAGTAGGTCGACGAGCGAGGTTCAACACTTGTTCTTTGATTTCTTGAACGATCGCACTCATGCTTTGTTGTTCAGCTACTCTTCTCCACTCCGACTCTGTCAGTGCCGATGTAAGTTGTGCTATTTGAGCCGACATAGCAGCAATCTTAACATCGTTAAGTGCCTCGGCTTGACGTGATGATCCAATACCTTGTAAGCCTAAGCCTGACTAAAGTCGTCTTTCATCGTTTCGAGAGCCTAGATCATAGACTCTACCTTTGTGTGTTCCCTCTACTATTTTTTTCTGTCCAATTTGGGTGGACAGTTCAGTTGTCATTTGGACCGAACTATCTAGATTCTCAGCGACGTACTGATGAAACTCATTTTATATATTAAATATAAAAATTGACATCAATATATATACATATCATAAATATATTCACTATTAATATATATTATTCATATTAAATAACTTACAAAAGTTTGTTCTGCCCTTTCCTCCACCCACTCATTCGGATCCGACTTATTTTCTTTCTTCTTCACATGAGTCTTCTTGAAAACCTCCGGTCCAATGGAAGTGCGCTCCAATTTTTTTTATATTAAAAGTTTAAATTAGAACTTACCATCTCTCTTGTAATTGTTCCAACGGTGTTTGCACCTCTGGTGTGCAACAAACCACCCTTAAGGACTGCCTCTAGCCTTTTTGGCTTGTTCGGACGTTGCCTTAAACTTATTTGTGTTCCAATACTGACGCAATTCATCAAAAATATGAGTCAACATCCAACCCGGACATTGATCAGTATCCCGAACTTTCTTTAGCTAGTTAGACAGTCTCGCAGATGCCATGCTCTCAAATCTGGTCTTAATGACCAAATTGTACCTGGATTCCCAAGTACACATAGTCTGAAAAAAAAATTGAATAGCGTTAATTAGATCGATAGTAATAAAAAATTAATGTATACTAAAATTATTATACTTAACTAAAATATATACCTTAAATTCATTAAATATCGCCTAGCGTATACTGTTTGGAATCTCTCTCCAAGAGTGATAAGCCTATGTAAAAGATCTTATAACACAGTCTTTTAAAGCCCGGGCAGCATCTTTTGCTGGATGCCGCCTGCAAAACACATAATAAATATGTTAGTCCATGAATAATATATTAAAGTATAAGAAATAAATAAAATAAACTAACAAATTGATAACAAAACAAACTTACGATGATCCATTCGGCTCAATCATGACTCTACCAAGTTTGTCCTTCTGGCTAGGAGCTAGATCAGGCATCTCATCATCTGGTGTAGCACAAGGTGCAGTTGTAGATGAAAGTGATACACCAGGATGCAGAAAACATTGAGTCAATGGAGGCGTACCAATCATAGCATCTGACTGCTTGCTACTAGAATCTCCAATCCTCATGGCAGATAACTGAGGAGATGTACTTGTGGGAGATGAAATACCATCAGATATCCTACCTGCCGATAAGGGTCATGGTCGACGAATAGCCTGTAAAGGCAGGTCCTCATAGCGCCGTGGAGGCAATGCCTGTGAAGTAGAGGAAGCACCAAATGGTCGATGATAATTAAGATAATTCGCCCAACGATCCGTCGTACTAAACGGAACAATAAATAAATGAGTATCATGACTGATGCGCTCTGGTGTAGAAGAAATAGATCCTGGAATATCCTCAGGATCTATGAGTCTCTTAGACTTCTTCTTTTTAGCCCTATTAGTCTGCCTAACTCCAAGATGCTCACGATGTCTATCATCGTCACCGCCTGATGACATCTATATGCAAATTTACATGTATAATACATAAAAATCATAAATTAAATAAAATTAGCAAAATAAATTAACTTACATATACTAGCTTTCATTCTACTACTATTCCTCCTCGCTTGTTTCAATTCCATCATTCTCCCATTCTTCCTTCTTAGTTGTTTCATTTTCATTATCGTCCCATTAATCATCATCAAATGATTCATTTTCCTCATTCTCGGATATTTCTTCCTCAACATTCATTATCTCATCATCAGATACTTCTTCTAATATGTGTTAAGGATGTTCTAGTGTTAATTCAACAACAACTTGTTGATGAACAATTGCAGCATTATTTTGATACGCCACATCTAAGAAATTGTCAATTTCAATTCTTCCCACAAAATTAGTTTTATAACAACCCACCAATCAGCTTTGTCTCTACGCAATGGATATGAAGCGTAATACACTTGTTTAGCATTTTGTGAAATAATAAAATGATCATTACTTATGTATTTCTTGGTCATGTGCTTAACTTCAATTATATTATGTTGATGTTCCACCTTTGTGCCTCTATGTGATGGGTCAAACCACTCACACCGAAACAATACAATCTTCTTCTTAGGCCAACCTGAATACCTCACTTCAATAATATCATGAATGACACCATAATATTCAATAGTTTGGCCAGTACCATCAACATCACCTTGTATGTAGACACTGCTATTATTTGTTTTCTTGTTCCTAGAAACTTCTTCACTTTGAAGCTTAAAACCATTGACACAATACTTATTCATTGTCAGTACTTGAGATTCAGGTCCAAGTGCTACTTCTTTCACTAATTACAAATGTTGGACACTTGAGTATTCATTGTAAACCTACATGATTGTTATTTCAAGTAATATAATTTAGTATAACATGAATATATTATTAAATACTTAGTGATTCAATGTAAGCTTGAACACTTACATAGTTTGTTAGCCACTTGGAAAATTTTGTATAGATGACTTCATTACCCATGTGTTTACGAATAAGCTGATCATTTTACATTCAAGTATTTCGTTAGTTAATGAACACTTATTAGTACGTAATTTGATAACATATTTTTAACACTTACTTGAGATATGGTTGAATCTCTGGACAATTAAGCAAAATATGTGTCACAGCTGGTTGCGTTTCCATATTAGTGAAGCATTGCTTTCCACGCTTTTTAGATCCTCGGCCATTTTGATTAAAAATTGATATTGGTAAAAATAAAGGATCAATATCACCTTCATCATTGAGAATGGGCTTGTTTCCTACATGACACATCATCACCAAAGTAATAAGATTAAAAATCACCAGTTTCTCTCCCAATATGACCTTTAACAACTGATCCTTCGATCTTTCCCCTTTGCTTAATTGTTTGCTTGAAACTGTCAATTTTTCTGCATATATATATTTATATAATATTATGAAAGACTTGAAAGACTTGGTGCATATATAAAACTTAGTGAATATTTCAAATGGATACCTCTCAAATGGATACATCCATCTTGTTTGAATCGAACCTTCGAGGCGGGCCTTTTGTACAAGGTGAATTGGAAGATGCTTCACATTTAAGAAATCACATGGAAATATCTTCTCCAACTTAATACTAATAACAAGAATATTTTCCTCCATCCTGTCTAAACTACTATCCAACAACTTTCCAAAACACAAATCATTTTTAAAAAAACTTATCCTTGTGATTGGTTTTCATATCCATTCAGGTAGATGGCTAAAAGCGATAGGAATTAAAGTTTTCATGAACACATGATAATCATGACTTTTCATACCTATCAATTTTCCTTCATTCGATGTGCCCGCTTTCCTAAATTCGAAGTATAGCCCTTTGACATCCTCAAATTTTTAACCCACTCACAAATTTCACGTTTCTCATCCAATGAGAATGAAAAGCTGGCTTTGGGCTTAACTATTTTACCATTTTGTAATTCATGCAGCCATAACTCTTTTATCCTACAATATTCCTTTATGTCCATTTTAGCTTTTGGATTGTCTTTTGTCTTACCCTTAACATCCATCATTGTGTTAAACAAATTATCAAAATGATTTTTTTCAATGTGCATCACATCAAGATTATGTCATAGCAAATTTTCCTTCCAATACGGCAACTCCCAAAATATGCTTTGTTTGGTCCAATCATGTTCAATACCATATCTAGAAAGTCTAGAAGGTGAATCATATGTAACTTTAGGTAATTGAGAAACTCTCTCCCAATTTTATGCCACGTGAATAATGGAGGTGGGGGATCACTTTCAATCTTATTTTTCCTAAATGCATTTTTCATCTTTCTAAACTCATGGTCATTGTAAAGAACTGGCGATGACAATCAAACCATGTATTTTTTTTGTCATGCTTTAAAGTGAATGCCTTACTATTTTTCACGTAATACGGACAAACTAGCTTTCCAACTATCATCCAACCAGACAACATCCCGTATACTGGAAATTCATTAATAGTCCATATTAAAGAAGCATGCATAACGAAATTCTGCTTAGTTGATATATCATAAGTCAAAATGCCTTCAAACCACAATTGTTTGAGCTCATCTATTAATGATTGTAGATAGACATCAATCAAACTTTTTGGATTACGGGGTCCTGGAATAACAAACTTAGAAAGATGTAGGGAATCGTCATGCACATTTCAGGAGAAAGATTATACATAATAAGAAATACCGGTCATTATGGATAAGACGAAACAACATTATAGAATGGCGGGAAGTCATCTGCACACAACCTCAATCTAAGATTTCTTGGTTCATTAGCAAAATCAGGATATACATTATCAAAATGCTTCCATGCTTCACCATCAGATGGATGAGACAAGACACCCGACGACCTTCTATATTCATGATGCCATCTCATATGTGGGGCAGATCTCGTTGATGTATACAACCTCTTTAATTAACCTGGGAATAAGAGGTAGATAATGCATCGCCTTAACTGGGACCATCTTTCAAGCCGGAGTTCTCTTATAACGAGCATGTCCATAAAACTTACAGTTTTCTAATTCACTATCAGTCTTGTAAAACAACATGCAACCATTAACACAACAATGAATTCTATCATACGTCAATCCTAACTTGGAAACCAAATGCTATGCCTGATAGAAGTTCTTAGCTATGTTAAACTCTAGATTAACTAATTCACACAAAAGATCAACCATTGAGTCCATAGCTGCATTAGGAACATTCCAATCTAATTTAATATTCATTAATCTAACTACAAATGACAAGGCAGAATGTGGACTCCCTTCACATAATGGACGACTAGACTCTTCTAATTGATCATAGAAGTAACTTGCTTCTTCATTAGGAGCTTCATCAAAATATTGTTCAGGTTCCATCCCACCTTGAACCCCGAAAACATCATTGATCATTTCATGAACCCTATCATCATGTTTCATCCCTAATTTGGCCATGTTGTGCAAGCATATTATATTTATCCACAGACATCGAATTATAAAACATACCATTCAATCCATCTCTTTCTCCATGATCAATCCATACAAAATATCAAGCTTAAATCCATTACAGTACAAATGAACCATAACTGTATCTGGTTCAAAAAAATTTTAAGCACTTAGATGCACCACAAGGACACCTAACCAATCCATTATTTTTGAAACTGTCAAGTGTCATTTTATGTTCAGTAAAATCTCTAACACCATCAATAAACTCAAGTTTCAAACCAGCACCAATTTCATAATGCATATTATACATCCACAAACGATGATCCATCCACAAAAATATAGATATTCAATTATATTAGAAATTAAATTTAATAATAATTTTACTACATTAAACTAATTTATATTGTTAATATATATTTATAATTACTTAATAAGTAAATTTATTATTACTTATATATCTAATTAATTAGTTCATAAATACTACATTTCAAGATCTACAAAGTTCAAGCTTAATTAATTCATAAATTTTAATTAAGTTTAAGATTTCAAATAATTAATTATAATAATTCTAATTAAGTCCAAGTTGTTATAAATTAACTCCAAAGTTCTAATTAAATTTAATTATTAAGTTCTAATTAATTAAGGTCATCAAGAATTAGTTATATTCAAGTTCAAGTTCAAGTTCTAAATTCAAGTTCTAATTTCAAGATCAACATCTAAGTTCAAGTTCATATCAATGTTCTAAAATTAGTTATATTCATGTACTTCTAATTATAAGTTCAAGTTCTAAATTCAAGTTCATATATATCTAATTTCTAAACTTAGTTATATATAAACTTCTAATCCAAAAATTAGTTATATTCAAGATCTAAATTCAAATTCATATAATCTCTAAATTTAGTTATATATAAACTTCTAATAAAAAATTATTTATATTCAAGTTCTAATTAATTGAATTCAAGTTCATATAATTTTTAAAATTAGTTATATATAAACTTTTAATCCAAGAATTAGTTATATTCAAGTTTCAAGTTCAAATTCAAGTTCATATCTAATCTAAAAAATTAGTTATATATAAACATCTAATCCAATAATTAGTTATATATATTCAAGTTCTAATTAAAAAAAAAAACCTCACATATTCGTGACATTCAAACATTCATCATATATATTCATGACATTTAAACAATCAAATTTCATCAATATGTAACTTCTAAACTCAAATTAAGAATTCACTAATTACTAACAATCATCAAATTTTAAAAAATCTCAATTCACAATCAAATTAAAGATTTTCAAATTCAAACTAGTACCCAAATCCTAAAAACCCTAATTCATTCACTATCAAACACAATCAATCATTCAATAACACACAAATCCAATAAACTAATTAACAAAATCAAATATAACTAAAATTGAAAAAATTTAAAACTAATTTGATAAAACCCTAACCTTAAATTAAAGTAGAAAGAGACAATGGAGAGAGGAAGCAGCGGCGATGGCGGTGGTTCCAACAACGGCAATGGTGGTGGTTCCAACAACGGCAATGGTGGTGGTTCCAACAGCGACGATGGCGGCGGAATCGTTAGAGAGAAGGAAAAGAGAAAGAAGAGAAGTAAAATGGGGAAAAATGGCATCTGATATTTCAGATATTTAATGAAAAATGATGGACAACGACTCCCCGTCCGTTGCTTTTCTTTTAAAAAGTTGAACATTTTGACCAAAAAGCGACGGACTAAGAGACACTGTCCATCGTTTTTTAAAAATAGTTGACCATATATTTTGACCAAGAGGCGAGGGACATAAAGATGTCGTCCGTCGCTATATTAAAAAATAATTAATAAAATAAAATAAATCAAAAGCGATGGAGAGCATCGTTAATATTTAAATTTATATATAATTAATTTTAATAAAAGCAATGGATGGCGTCTCTATATATATTAAAATAAATAATTATTAATTATATATATATTTGGCGCAAAAATCCATGAAAAAAGCAACGGACTAAGAGATGCCGTTCGTCGCTTTTTGTAAAATAATTTAAAATATAATATTTTTTATTAAAAAATGATGGATAGTGTGGCAAATGAAGAGCGATGCCGTCCGTCTCTTCTCTGTCCGTCGTTTTTAGCAGTTTTTTAGTAGTGGGAGATATTGTAACACCTCGGTCTTAGAAAGAGCTAACTCTAGAAAGAACCAAATTGGAAAGATCTAAATTGAGAATTTTTTTCAAGTTAGACTTTAATGGTGAGTTTTGGGTCAACTTCAAACGACCATAACTGTCAGCTCAATATAAGTTAGGTGGCCCATGAGGTATCAAATGAAAGATCTTTTGAATCTTCTTTCCAACGCCACCGAGTTTACTAAATTTTGAGTTCGGATGAGGGAGGTATGCCCGTTTGAGTACAACCTGTCCAGCTAAGGAAATTTATCCATTTTAAGGAGGGGTATTTTGGTCTTTTCCTTACCCATAAGCCTTCAACGTTTTCTTCACCCTTGTAGGGGTCTAAAATGATTGAAATTAATTTTATTCATTCCAAATGAGCTTAGGGTTTTGTGGAGAGAAGTTCAAGAGGAGAAAAGGAAGAACGATCAAGATTCTTACAATCGATGAGGGGTTTCGCCAAGGGTTTCAATCCTTTCAAGGTATGTAAGTTCTCATATTGTTGGGTTCATTCACCCACATTCCAATCATGTGATTTTAATCTATAATTTCATTCTTATGGTTGAATGATTTGAGTTCTTGAGGCTTTGTGCTTCGTTCTTAATAATGAAGTTCTTGTTGAGTTTTTGAGGTGATAGTTGCGAATGAGTGTTTTTCTTGGTGGGTTTTGGTATAGATTTTGTGGTAATTATGTTGGTTTTATGAATCCAAAAGAGTTTGAGGGAAATCGTTCGATTCTAGATGAGTTAGGGCATGAGATTGAACAAGATAATTCATCAAATTATAGGCAGGGGCTTGGAGCGGTGCGCCACCATAGTGCCAGAACTACTGCCCAAAAGTATGGGGCCTTAAGCGGTGCTCGACTCAATGCACCCCAAACACTGATAAGTAGTTTTGGGGTTGGCGCCCTGCACCACTTAGTGCGCCAAGGTCGTCAGATCTCCTATCATTTCGACCTTCTTTTTGTGTGAGTTCCCTCGAATCATACCTATGTTTTCTATTTGATATCCCCACTTAAAATCTTCATTAATCCTTGAGAAATCTTGCATATCCAAGTCATAACTCTTGAATTCATAATTCAAATTCAAGATAGAGTTGAGAGTAAAGTTTGAGGAAGTTCTTTGAGTCATTTTGAGAAGTCTTTTACAATCTTTTAAAACTTATTTTAAGACTTGAGTACTTGAGTATGAGGATGAGGAGAGTTGAGCTTTATTTTTCAAAAATTAATATATGGGAACTAAGTATTCCCAAGAGTAAATGTTTTTACATTTAAAATGAGGAGGAAACCTTGATTTCCAAATGAGTTCATGAGAAGTTTTGAGTATAATCTCTTTTAAGAGAACCTTTTGAGTAATAATATCAAAGTTTGATGATGAGGAAATGTTTTTAAACATACGATCATGATTTATATTATTGGGAGTAGTATTGAGCACCGATATGGGGACTAGTTCAGACAACTTAAAGTCCTCATTAACAATGTATGCCAACGTGGGTAAAAAAGGTCATACTTTTTAGATGATTCCTTATTGCTTTTAAGGCATAGATTAGTGGATTCACTTAGTTAAGGATGTTTTATACTCCAGTGAGGTATAGGACAGTTCTGGCAACGTGGGCAAGACGAAGTATCATCACATAACTCATAGTGATGGTTGTGAGTTAGGGAATTTCCCAAATATGAGTAAAGAATTATTATTGTATTTTTAAATACATTGAGTTATTATCTACTGTTTTAAAAGCTTTCTTTATAATACATCTCTATTGTTTCTTTAATATTGAACTGAGTTGAGTGTTTCTGAGTTTGAGTATCTTTGAGTATCCTTAAGTTGAGATGATGTGAGCATGTTCTTCCTTTTTATTAGTTCAAGCTTATGTCTGTGCTTTAGAGTTTTCCTTACATGCTCGTACATTTCATATACTGACACCATTTGGTCTACATCTTTATGATGTTGATACATGAGTTCAGGGTCATCAATAGGCGCACCATTGATACCACTTGCAGTGTCAAAGTTACTTTGGTGAGCCTCTTTGCTTTCGGAGGATTCCCAAATTTACCTTTCAGTTTTGTTAGGATGCCATGAGTTTTGTCCTGGCTTCCATCGTAGTCATTAGAGGCTTCATAGATAAATAGTAGTAGTTGAGGAGACTTTTCATTTTCATTGTTTAATGTTTAATACTTGAATTGCCTCTTTGAACAGTGAATGTTTTATTTAAAATATTCTGAGTATCTATTTTGAGCCATTGAGTTAAATTTTTATTTTTGAAGTTCATTTATTGTTTAGTAAGTCTTCCGGTGAGAGTTGAGTCAAGCCAAGGGTTCGCTTGGGGACCAGCAATGGTTCTTAAGTGCAGTTACGTCCAAGGTGTAGGCTCGGAGCGTGACACAAAATTTTAAGCATATTCATATTTTCTTCAAAAAAAGATATAAACAAAGTAAACATTGTTATTACATAGGGCTATTATACAAACATTATTTATTTACAGGAATTAGAAAAATATAAACATACTGACTAATATGAACAAATAGAAATGAAAATTATCTAGATTATACCAAGCTCATCACTGATCATTCTTCCTTGAGGTAATACAAAAAAATTAGTTTCATTCATATACACGGGCTCAACATTATATTTAGAGATAAAATTTGCTTCTGCATTATTATCAATACTTTTCTTTTGCATAACTTCATGCTTTTCACCCTTTTTATACTGCTGATAATTTTTTGTGCAAGACAAGCATCATGATTATAATTCCTTTTATGATCACAGACACTACCATGATTGAGGCTACTATCTCTTTTACACTGGTGATAGTTTGCCTAATATACTTCAGGGAGTGGTGTAACACCAACAAGCTGAATGTTATGATTTTTCGTCAATAGGTCGTTATGTTGTTTAGCAATAAGGAGATGTGAAAGTAATTCAAAATATTTTTAAAATGCATTTCTCGATGTTGCTGTTGCATGAGTCTATTCACGTAAGGAAATGTGGAGTATGTTTTCTTAAGCTTAGCATTTTTAGTGGCATCTTCTTCTCATAAATTTAACTGTGATATAATTTTATACATGAAAGAATTATATTCAATTATATTTTTAAAGTCTAGTAACCTCAAATTGAACCAATCATGACACGTCTGTGGAAAAATGACAACCTTCAGGTGGTCATTTCTCCTTTTCAAATTATTCCACAGTATAATAGGGTCTTTAATGGTCAGGTATTGCATTTTCAACCCCTATTTAAGATGGTGACGGATAAATATAATAACTTTAGCACCATCTTGGCTAGATGCCTGATTATCATCTTTGATGGTGTCTAACAAACCCATCGCATTCAAGTAGATTTGTCACGACCCAAAACTGGACGTGATGACACTCGTCTTATCCTACCAAGACAAGTCAGTCTAAAACTCAACCTTTACAATAAAATGTGGAAATTTTATAATCAACTCAAAAATACCCCCAAAAAAATCTGGTTGTCACATGTACAAGCCTCTAAAGTATTACAATTGATTCAAAAGAAAAAACACAAGTCTCAAAGGACCTTGTTTCTAGAATAGAACAAGATCATAAATAGGAGTAAAAAGGTCCACTGAAATGACAAGCAGCTACCTCACAAACCTCCACAAGAAGCCTCAGACAAGGAGAAGAGAAAATATCACAAAAGGTCCGGGCTAGTAACCTACAAAAAAAAAATAGTAGCAAGGAGTGAGTACCAAACCACATGGTACTCAACAAGTAAAGGGATAGAATATGGGTACTCTTTACACCCCAACCGAACCTCCACAACTACAACTTGCATAAAACCAGCCCAACCTAACCGTTCACAATTTACAAGCGCATATCTCAACAACAACATTCTAAGAATCACATATTTTCAACAACAAACATTCATCAATTACAACCTCCACAACTACAACCTGCTTAAAACCAGCCCAACATAACGTGCAGTTCATAATTCACATAGCACACAGCTCAACAACAACACTTTAACAATTACATATCCTCAGCAACAAGCTCAATATTCATCATTCAAAGTTCCACAGAAAGGCACTCACAAGATCAGCAAATCACAACAATGCAATGTAATGCAATGTCAAGTATAGTGATGCATGTCTGACCTAGTGATACACACCCGCTGTCTCTCAGTCCGGGACCTATGTGGGACATATCTGTTCATGCATCCATCGCGGCGGGCGATACGAACCTCAATAATAGTAACCATCGCGATGCGCAATACGTCCCTCGAAATATAGTATCCATCGCGGCGCGTGATACGTCCCTCGAAATGCTACATCCTCTTTAATTTCTTATTCTTTCTCAATTCACATAACTCTTGTCATAACCATGTCTCAGCACAATGCAAATGACATGTTCACACAAATAATGAGGAGATGGTCATTTTCATAACATTGCACAATTCACAACAACACAATCATGATACAACATCAACAATGATTCAACAAGCCTTTCAAACCATTCTCAACACATCACACACAAACAATTAATCACATTGCCTTTTATTACCCCTTTTTCATCATTAGAATTAATCAATGTGGACAAGTCAACCCATCACCAAGTCTCATTATCCCCAAACACATATTACAAGGAAATACAAGAATTTCATACACTTAACAAGGGTTTAGAAATCCACTTGCCTCAATCAATCAAGAATTTACTCCAGGACTTGAGTCTTCCCCTTTCGTTGAACTTCCAACTCAAAGTAATCTATTCACATTAATATCACAATAAGATTTCGAAACTAACAACACCTATATTACTATGTGTCTAACCTAGACACAAAAACTCATCCAAAATTTCTCTAAACACTACAACCCTAATCACTTTCATATAAAATGATATAATTTATTTGTATGGTTAGTCACCAGTGGCACAACCTACGGGCTAAGTAGCGCCTCAATGGAAGTCTTTTTACCCTATATTTAATTACATATCTCAATATATCAAACTTGAATTATAATGTGATAATTACAAAATTTTCGAAATCAAAACCAAGCTACGAGAGCAATACTTAAACAGCAACTAATATGTGTTCGCGGAATACTTTTAGAAAGAATATTATTAGTGCATCTATTCAATAATATCACATCCCCTAATCCCTGGTCATAATTGCCCTATGATATAGTCCCCAGTTCTTGTCGGCAGTAACCCATAAAACAATACTTATACATTAATTTGAAACACCAATATTGGAGAAACTTAGAAACCAACTCGTTACACCCGTAGAGCCTCACTAGTTTAAAACAATTTACTTCTATCTAAAACTTACCAATTATTAGCTTATTATTGGCTATCAATATGTCAAAAATATTTCCCACTCAAACTTATCCTTTAAAGACCAAATTCCAATGGAATACATAATTTAAAGGGCTAATTCATCGGTGGCCTCCTAAATTTGGCACCAACTTTCACTTAGATACCTTAAATAAGCTTTGTTCATTTTAGACACCTTATGGCATGCCCCACTGTGTCATTTTGACACTTCTTTAACAATCAGCAAAAGTTAAAAAATGTGTGTTATCCACTCGCGGATGACATAGCAAGATGACAAATTAAGAGAAGACATGTGTCAATTTGGTTAAAAAAGTAAAAATTTAATTATAAGAAAAAGAAAGAAAAACCATTTAAACTTATATTTTAAAAATATTTCAATAAGAAAAGACTTCATTTTCTAGGAAGTCATTTCAATGACTCATATCTAAATTTTTTTGTCGGAAATTGGAGTTCCGCTGGAGAAATTGAGGAGATTTAGATCCAATTTTTTTTCAATGACGTCTCATGTTTTCTATTATAACTAATAATTCTAATACTAAATAAAATATGTTTTGGTGGAAGAGAGGGACAGAGAGAGAAAGATAGTAACAAAAATGGCGGATCTCCATCTTTTCCGGTGACATAGTGATGTTATTTTATAGATCTGAAAAAATAGCTTTTGTAAGTTATTTCAATCAATTTATGATTCTTTTTTTTTTTTTAAATCTTTTTCAATGAGTATATGATTCTTTTTGTTTTACTCAAAATCAGTATATAATGGTGGTGAAAGGTGAAGGAGAAAGAGGGAAGAAGATGAAGAGAAAACATATTATTTTTCAAAAAAAAATGATTTCCACGCGCTTAAAATCGGTGCAACACACGCACTTTGTCAATTCAGTAAAAAGTGTTAAAATGACACAGCGGGGCATGACATGAGATGTCTAAAATGAACAAAGCTTAGTTAAGGTGTCTAAGTGAAAGTTGATGTCAAGTTCAAGGAACCACAGATGGGTTAGCCTTAATTTAAATATTCAATTCTTTTCCTCCCATCAGAACTAACGCCACATACATGATTATTAGTGGACAAAGTTTGTTCACCAATTGGACTATTTGGTTTTTGACTCTTTTACTTGCAAATATATATATATATATATATATATATAAAATTATCATAAAAGCTTAGTTAGATTTCTTACCTGAAGGAAGAGGATTCACTGCTCAAGTCCTCTTTTTACTTTGTGACTTGATGCCGCACCAACTGTACCGTTCTCTCACACAGTTTAGGTTTAATTTATTTTACATGGTCACTAAATGAATTATAGACTTGATCCATTACCCAATAACTAAATAAATCAATTATTTAAAAAATATTTATTAATTAAATAATCGTATTTATCGAATAGTTCATAATTCTTAAAATCAACTTCACCGATTGATCATGAATGACTCGTGGCAACTATCGAAAGGGATAAAATGATAATTTTATAAAAAATTCAAATATGACTTTCCGGGTCATTACAAGATTTTAGCGTGTAATGCCATGATAAGTAGACTTTGCCTGATATATCCAAGGTAACAAATTCAAATTTAGAAATATTTGACATTTTAGGAAAATAAAATTCTTACCTTTCTAACCTATTTAAAGTAGCTTGAGATTGTAGAGTTAGAATATCAAACAAGGTAAAAAGAGAGTAAAATCACTTTTCTTTCACTACTAAAAAAGAAAAAAACTTTCTATTATTACATGTAATAGCTATTTATAGCCTAGTGTCACGGACTTAGAGTGTTGGCTAAAGATCCGTGCGGCACTTGACAACTTACTCACTATTCTTTCAAGATCTCGTAAGCTCAAGTAAGCCTTTTGAAACTAAGATCGCTAAGAGAATGAAAAGAAAAACTTAGAAAGATTTGGAAGAAGGCTTTTTGTATTGCTTGGAGGATTGCTTGCAACTTGCTTGCTTGGTTGGTTGCTTTACAAATGGAAGCCCCTCTATTTATACTACTTCCTAGGGAGCTAAAGTGTAAATAAAAATTACTACACAAATCCCTAAAATATTTACACTTTGGTCCCTCTCTAGAATTCTCTACACTTTCTAGGAATTTCCAAGACTTTCCAAGAAAATATCTAAGTTCTTCTAGAGAATTCTAAGGAAAGATCTAGGACCTCCCATGCCTTCTTGAAAAATCTAGAGGATTCTAGAGTTCTCCGCAAGCCTCTCCTTAACTCTAGAATCTTCCGCCCTTATCCGGACGCAAAATTTAATTGTGAAGTGGCGGAACGTGACACTAGTCTATCTTGCTACACATGTAAATAAAACAAGCTTACCACATGGAATGCATACCATATGACACCTATTAGAAATGGGATAAGATCTCTTGCACTTGGAAACAAAACAATACCATTACTTGGAAATGAGTTCTGAGTTATTCACATGACACTCATTCTATTTTATAATATTTATGAAATTACGACATTATTGAGAGAAGATCAAGATAACAAATTAATTTTATATCCCTAGTATTTTTAATATTAGTTGACCACATTTCTTTTTAAACATCCTTTAAGAAATTATAAATAGATACTTGTAACTAATTATTATTACTAATGTAGATAACTAACATGAATAGACAAAATAATATCAAAATTTTAAAAATAGAATGAATTCGAATCTAAATCAGTATGAATCATGTATATAGTTATGTATCAGATACATAACTGTGCCAACTTTCATTATATTTTAGTACGCGATACATACAATACCCATTGTCATGTATTAGATATATAACCATATTTTCTAAAAATAGAAGAAATCATTTGAAAAAATAGGTATCAAATATATATAAACACAAACACTAAGACTTATAAATAAGAGGTAACCTTGATGCATTTTGTGTCAAATATGTCCTCTGCCTTCATGGAGAGAAGCTTTTAAGCCGGATCACCAGAAATGAAGGCTGCTATCGAACCATTTCCATCATCAATTTGGAAGGCACACCTACAACCATAATGAGTTAATGCTTGAAATATTATTTGTATATGCTATATTTTACCACAATAAATTTATGTATATGACATAAATGTAATACTGAGGCACTATTATTGTCTTCCTTTGAATCTTTGTGTAATCAAACTGCTTTTTGTCTTTAGTGTGTATTTTCTGTTTGCAGCCCGAATATTCTGGCACGAAAAACTTTTAAAGGTCATCTAATATTTGAAATTTTGACCTCAATGTAGAAAACTCCAACATGTAGTGTGAGGAAACAAAATTGTATATCTAACTCTATTCCACAAGTAAACTCAGAAAGTCTAGATATTTGTGAAACTTACTGAAGTTGCTGATGTAATTTTTGTGTAACATCTCAGATTCAAAAAGTTAGAAGAACATTTTTCAGGCTGCTGAATCTGGTGCCATAACCAACAAAGCCACCAACGGCCCATGGTCTGACACATGGTCCGTAGGTCGGTAGGTCAGCCCGTGATTGGCCAATCCAAATTTCCTAAAATAGTTAAGTTTCAGTACTTTTATACGGTTCATTAGGACGGTCTGTTATCCTATGCACGAGTCGTAAGTAGGTCTCGTAGGTGAGTCCCAAATTTAGAGATATTTTAAAGTCAAAAGTTGAGACCCACGACCGAGGTATACGGCCCATAGTTGGACCCACAGACCGTACATGGGTCCATCGTTGGGAGTCCAAAATTCATGGTCTCTAATCTCACCCATGACAAACCAGGACGGTTTGTGGTCTGAACAACGGACCATAGGTCTGGCCATTGGTGAGGTCGACTGTTATTTTTAAGAAGGGCCTTTGGGTGTTTCCTAATTATTCTAGCCTAATACTATGTCATTTACCCTCTATTAGAAATCCTATATAAACATTTTTACCCCAAAATCTCCTAATTTAATTCATTCTCTCAAATTTCTAAAAGAAGAAAAAGTTCATCCTCCCAAATATTTCTCTCTCTAGAAGCTTGAAGAAGAAGGCTAGGGTTTCAAGTCAAGTCTCCAATCCCTCAATTGATTTCAAGATTTTGGCATCCAGGCGTGATATTATTCACCTATGGAGTCCCTTCCTCCATAGGGTCCATAAATTCTCCTATTTGTACAAGGTAGAATCTCCAATGGAAGTTAGGGTTTTTACTCAATATCATAGGTTCTTTTCAATTAGATATTATTAATTGATTATGTCTTTTATGCATGAATTGAAGAAATTTCATGTTTCTATGTTGAATCCCCATGAACCCATGTGAAATCCATGTTTTCTAGAATTGATCATATGATAAAGCTTTTGAATCATGAAAGATGAGTTCATAAAGATATTCATGTTCTTATGAAATTGATGAAAATGATTAAATTGCTTTGAGAGTAAAACATCCATGTTGTTGTTGTGTTAGGAAAGAATTTCTCATATACACATGAAAACATGATTGTGAAAGGGTTTTTTCACATAAAGGATTCTTAGAGTTGAAAAGTTTTCTTAACTAAACTTTGAATCAAGATCTAAGGAGCTATTATAATGAAATTTAGCTTGGATTGGTTGCTTAATTATATATTTCCATGGATGATAAAATGACTTTAGCTTGGATGGCTACTTGATGCGCCCTTCCATGGATAATAAGACAAGTTAATAATAATGACTATTCCATGAGATTTATGCTTAGCACCGAGAGCATATTGAGATAGAAGCTCTCCCGTAGCTTGAGGTCAGATTTCTAGTAGCAATATCCTTACTCCATACCTATGTGCCCCTGTAGGATGATTATCTTAGATAGGCATCAGCTAGTGGATCCACATAATCTAGAAGTTCATGGTGTTACCTTGGCAAGTAGGACACCCTTTTTTGGTGTGGGGTAGACACCAGATTCTATGTTAATAGCTCACATGGTCTTAAATGCCGATTAAACATAAATCTACCATAATAATGAACCAAGGTTACTTCTAGAAGTATCTCACAAATGTTTTAAAGATGTTAGCTTGCATTGACCATGCTTTATTACATGGGTTTTCTAACCTTTGATCTTATGGTTTAGCTTGGTCGTTGTACATCATGAAAAATCCTTTTAGTATGATTTCATACTTTTACACATTGCTATCATACTTGGTACATTCCATGTACTAACACATGCTTTTGCCTACATTCTTTCATTGATGTAGGGTCCGACGCCCCTAATTTGTATTTCTGTGGCTAGAGTTTACTATAGTAGAGTTGAAGATTGGTGAGTCCTCATGTTCTGAGGACCAAGCTTCTATTTCTTATTGTCTTTACTTTTTCAGTTTTGTATGTGATTTATGGGTTATGTCCCGATCACTCTTGATGTATTAAATGACTTTGAGACTATGTTAGAGTTCCGCTACGTTTTATAAACTCTTATATTTTGAAATTGTCTTCTTAAATGCCTTGATTTTCTATTATTTTGTATGATGTGTGCTAAGTGGTTTGTATGTGGTCTCTCGGGGTTTCATACGCCATGTTACGCCTAGAGTATAATTTAGGTTGTGACAAACTTGGTATTTAGAGCACAAGGTTTAGAAAGGTCCTAGAAAGTCTCATAAGCCACGTTGAGTAGAGTCTTGTTCATGAGTGTGAAGCGCGCCACATATATGAATGATAGGCTATAAGATGTTTAGGAAACTCCACTTCATTACTCTAAAGTCGTACGATAGAGTTTAACTCTATAATGTATCTCTACTAATCCTTATTTGATGCTCTACATGTTATGGCCACTCGAAGGGCATATGCTAGAAGGAATACGTGAGAAAATATGGAATGAGAAGATCCTTCTCAAGCTCCTCAAGTTCTGATTGACCATTTGGCCGAGCAAGTAACTAATGCAGATTTTAGGGCTGTTTTTCAATTGTTGGCTCAAACAATGATAGCTCAAGCCAATAGGAAGGTTATGGTTCCCGTAAACCCAAATATGGGTACATCGACATCTAGAGAGAGGGATTTCACTAGAGTGAATCCTCTGGATTTTCATGGTTCTACGGTTGAGGAAGATCCCCAAGAGTTCATTGAAGAAGTGTATAAGGTATTGATGATCATGAGAGTGACTTCAGTGGAAAAGGCGGAATTGGCCGCTTATCAAATTAGGGTGCTTCTCAAATATGGTTCAACCAATGGAAAGAAGAGAGTGCGGAAGATGCGGGTCCTCTTGTTTAGGAAAAGTTCAAAGTTTCTTTCCTTGATAAGTTCTTTCCCCTTGGGATGAGGGAGGAAAAGGTACTTGAATTCATCAACCTTCGTCAAGGAAACATGAGTGTGAATGAACATGCTTTGAAGTTCACACAATTATCTCAATATGCTCCTACTATAGTTGCCGATCCTAGGGCAAAAATGAGTATGTTTGTTTTGGGTGTGTCCAAAATGGTGGTTAAGAAATGTCGTACCACCATGATTATCAATGATATGGGCATTTCTCGTCTCATCTCAACAAATTGAAGAGGAAAAACTTAAGGAAAGGTCTAGGAAGGCAAAGAGGGCCAATACCGGTGATGGTAACTTCTCACATTCAAGGTTTGATGGACATGGTCGTTCTAACTTTTGATAAAGGTTTTTTGGTCAATGTTCTTCCAATACTCCATCTAAGTTCAACAAAGATAGGGTGTCTAACCCTAAGACTCAAGGAGGAAATAGTGGTGGATCTTCATGTCTATGTCTACTTGTGCTAAGTGTGGGAGGAAGCACGGGTTAAGTGCTTAGCCAATATGGATGGTTACTTTGGTTGTGGTAAAAGTAGTCATATAATGAGGGATTGTCTATCACTTATACGGCTATGGGAAGAGAAGGTAAGCAAGCTATACATAGTGGTTTGGGTGCAAGTGCTCCAAAATAAAACCGATTATGTTCACTTCAGACTCATCATAACCAAGTGGGTTCTCCAAATATGGTTAATAGTATGTTGAAAGTCTTCCAACTTGATGTTTATGCTTTACTTGACCCTAGTGCTACCTTGTCTTTTGTGACACCATATGTGGCTATGAGGTTTGATGTTCTTTCAGATTTGTTATTAGATCTTTTTTCTGTCTCTACTCCAGTTGGTGATTCTATTGTTGCTAAGAGAGTCTATAGAAAGTATCCCATCTCGTTGTCCCATAGAGTCATTCATGTTGATCTTTTAGAGCTTCATATGCTAGATTTTGATATTATCCTTGATATGGATTAGTTGCATTCATGTTATGCTTCTATTGATTATAGAACCCATGTAGTCAGGTTTCAGTTTCCAAATGAACCCATCCTAGATTGAAAAGGGGGAAATTTTATGCCTAAGAGTCAGTTTGTTTCTTGTCTTAAAGCTAGAAATGATCTCTAAGGGTTGCATATACCATCTTGTTCAGGTTACAAATATGGATTCTGAAACCCCTACTCTTGAGTCGGTGTCCATTGTTACGAGTTTTTGGAAGTGTTTCTCAATGATTTACCCAGTGTTCCTCCCAAAAGAGAAATAGATTTTGTATTGACCTTATCTGAGATACATAACCTATATTTATTCTTCCTTACCGAATGGCTCAGACGAAACTGAAGGAATTAAATGAGCAATTGAAAGATTTGTTGGATATGGATTTCATCTGATTGAGTATCTCTCCATAGGGTGCTCTAATTTTGTTCGTTAGAAAGAAAGATGGTTCACTCCGTATGTGTATTGACTAACGATAATTGAACAAAGTTACCGTTAAGAACAAATATCCTCTTCCAAGGATATATGATTTATTTGATTAACTTCAAGGAGCAACTAGCTTTTCTAAGATTGACCTTTGGTCGGGTTATCACCAATTGAGGGTAAAGTAAGATGACATTTCGGAGACGACTTTTCAAACTTGATATGGCCATTATGAGTTTTTGGTAATGTCATTTGGTTTGACTAATGCTCTGGTGGAATTTATGGATTTTATGAATAAGGTGTTTAGACAATACCTTGATATGTTAGTGATCGTGTTCATTGATGATTTATTGATCTATTCGAGAAGTGTAGAAGAGCATATCGATCATTTGAGTATTTTGTTGCAATTCCTCAAGGACCAACGACTCTTTGCAGAGTTTAGTAAATGTGACTTTTGGATAAGGTTCATGGCTTTTCGTGATCATATATTTTCTGGTAAGGGTATTGAGGTATATCTTAAGAAGACATATGCAGTAAAGAGTTGGCCTAGACCTATATCCCCTTCGAATATTAAAAGTTTCTTGGGTTTAGCCGATTACTATAAAAGGTTTGTTGAAGGATTTTCTTCGATTGCCTCTCCATTGACGACATTGACCCAAAATAAGGTTAAGTTCATATGGTCCGAAGCGTGTTAAAAGATTTTCCAAGAATTAAAATATAGACTTACTTTCGCTCTGGTGTTGACTTCATCAGAAGGACATGATGGATTTGTGGTTTATTGTGATGCCTCAAAAATTGGGTTAGGATGTGTCCTTATGCAAAACGGGAAAGTCATTGCCTATGCCTCAAGCCAACTTAAGATTCATGAGAAGAATTATCTTACCCATGATGAACTAGCGGCGATTGTGTTTTCTTTAAAGATTTAGAGGCATTAATTATACGGTGTTCATGTAGATATTTTTACCGACCACAAGACTTTGCAATATATGTTTAAATAGAAAGATCTAAATCTTCGTCAAATGAGGTGGCTTGAGTTATTAAATGATTATGATATGAGTGTTCTCTATCACCTCGGTAAAGCAAATGTGGTGGCAGATGCTCTTAGTCAATTATTGATAGGTAGTGTTGTGCACATTGGAGATGATAAAAAATAGTTGGTTCGAGATGTTCATAGATTGGCCCAATTGGGTGTTCGATTGGTTGACTCTACCAAAGGTGGTGTTATGGTTCACAATGGTTCAAAATATCTTTTGTGGCAGATGTGAAAGCCAAGTAAGGTCTTGATCCAACTTTGGTTGAGATGAAAGAAGCGGTGCTTAAAAGGTCTGTAGAGGATTTCTCCCAAGGGGGAGATGGTGTGCTTCGATATCAGGGTCGTTTGTATGTCCCCAATGTTGATGACTTGAAAGGGAAAATCTTATCAAATGCCCAGAGCCACCAAGATGTATTGTGACCTACGGGAGGTCTATTAGTGGAATGGGATGAAAAAGGATATTACGGAATTCGTGGCTAAGTGTCCTAATTGTCAACAAATGAAAGTTGAGCATCAAAAGTCAGGAGGTTTATCTCAAGATATTAGCATTCCTTCTAGGAAGTGGGAAGACGTGAATATGGACTTCACTGTTGGGTTACCTTGCACCCAGCGGCAATATGACTCGATCTGGGTTATTGTGGATCGAATGACGAAATTGGCTCATTTTATTCACGTCAAGGTCTCTTATTCGGTTGAGGACTATACTATGAACTACTTGAGAGAAATGGTCAGGTTTCCTAAAGTTCTCTTATCCATTTTCTTCGATCATGGTACCTAATTTTCCTCTCAGTTTTGAAAATCTTTCCAACAGGATCTTGGTACTCTTGTTCAGCTTAGTATGACCTTTCACCCACAAATCGATGGGCAAGCGGAGTGTACAATACAAACTTTGGAAGATACGTTGAAAGCATGTGTAATTTACTTCAAGGGTAATTGGGATCATCACATGCTTTTTATTGAGTTTGCATACAATAATAACCATCATTCAAGCATTAGTATGACTCCTTCGATGCCCTATATGGTAGGAGGTGCAGATCTCTTATAGTTTGATTTGAAGTGGGTGAAGTTGCCTTGATAGGTCCTAAATTGGTACATGAGGCAATGGAAAAAGTTCGTCTTATTAGAGAAAGGTTAAAAATGGCTCAAAGTCGACAAAAGTCTTATACCAACGTTAGAAAGAGAGATCTTGAGTTTGACATTCATGATTGGTTCTACTTGAAAATTTCACCCATGAAGGGTGTGATAAGATTCGGGAAGAAAGGGAAGCTTAGTCCCCATTACGTCAACACATATCAGATTTTGAGGCATATTGACAAAGTTGCTTATGAACTCGATTTGCCTAATGACATGGCATCGGTGCATCCAATTTTCCATGTCTCTTTGTTGATGAAATATGTTGGAGACGACATCCATAGTTCCCTTAGAAGGTTTGGGGAGTCAAGGAAAATCTTTCTTATAAGGAAATTTTGGTTGAGATTTTAGACTTGCAAATTAAGAAGTTGAGAAACAAAGAAGTTGCTTCCGTGAAGGTTCTATGGATGAATCATTTAGTTGAGGGTGCTACTTGCGAAGCCGAGGCCAATATGATGTCCCGTTATCCTCATCTTTTTTCTTCTATCCCTACTCTAGCTTGAGGTATTTAGTTCTTCATGATTTACTCTTTTGGTGTCACGTGTCTTAGATATTCCCATGATTTTCTCTTTTATGCATGTTCATGAAAAGTTTAAATTTGGAGAAAAATGAGTTATCTTGATTGACATCTTCATGTTTATGTGCATTTAAGTATGTGTTGCGTATAAACTTCATGAGATGATGTTTTGAACATGTTTTAGCTTAGAGTTGATATTTCCTCATTGGATATGTGCATTTATATGATTGCATTCATGTTGGGATGTTAGACTAAGTTCCCACCCTCCTTATAATGTCTTAAATCTCATTCAGAGATGAATATTCCCAAGGGGGAGATAATGTAACACCTCGAATTCAAAAGGGTAGAAGAAAAAAAATTTAGGTTGCAGGATCTGGTGCCAGAACCAATAGAGTCACCAACGGCACCATTGTTTGACACACAGTCCATAGGTCAGCCCATGGTTGGCCAGTCCAAATTTCCTAAAATTGTCAAGTTCCAGTACTTTTATACGGTTTGCCAGGATGGTCTGTTTCCCTATGCACGAGTAGTAGGTAGGTCTGGTAGGTAAGTCCCAGACTTAGAGAAAAATTTTAGAGTCAAAAGTTGAGACCTACGACCGAAATATACAGCCCGTAGGAGGACCCATGGGTCGTACATGGGTCCGTCATTAGGAGTCCAAAATTCATAGTCTCTGATCTCACCCACGACTAACCAGGACGGTCCATGGTCTGACCAACGGATCGTAGGTCCGGCCGTTGGTGAGGTTGGTAGTTATTTTTAAAAAGGGCTTTTAGGTTTTTTCCTAATTATTCTGGCCCAATACTATGTCGTTTTACCCTCTATTAGAAACCCTAGATAAACGTTTTTACCCCTAAAATCTCCTAATTCAATTCATTCTCTCAAATTCCTAAAAGAAGAACGAGTTCATTCTCCAAATATTTCTCTCTCTAGAAGCTTAAAGAAGAAGGCTAGGGTTTCAAGTCAAGTCTTCAATTCCACCATTGATTTCAATTTTTTGGCATCAAGGTATGATAGTATTCACCTATGAGTCCCTTCCTCCATAGGATCCCTAAATTCCCCTATTTTCCCAAGGTAGAATCTCCAATGGAAGTTAGGGTTTTTACTCAATCTCATGGGTTATTTTCAATTATAATATTATTGATTGATATATGTCTTTTTATGCATGAATTGAAGAATTGCATGTTTCTAAGTTTAATTCCCATGAACCCACGTAAAATCCATGTTTTCTAGAATTGATCATATGAATCATGAAAGATGAGTTTATGAAGATATGCATATTCTTATGAAATTGATGAAAAATGATTAAATTGCTTCGCGAGTAAAACATCCATGTTGTTGTGTTTTGAAAGGATCTTTCATATACACATGAAAACATGATTGTGAAAGAATTTTCTCACATAAATAATTCTTAGAGTTGAAAGGTTTTCTCAACTAAACTTTGAATCAAGATCTAAGGAGCTATTCTAATGAAACTTAGCTAGGATTGGTTGCCTCTTTTCTCCTTTCCATGGATGATAAAATGACTTTAGCTTGGATGGGCTACTTGATGTGACCTTTCATGGATAATAAGACAAGTTAATAATAATGACTATTCCATGGGATTTATGCTTATCACCGAGAGGATATTAAGATGAAAGCTCTCCCGTAGCTTGAGGCCGGGTTTCTAGTAGCAATCTCCCTATCCCATACTTATGTGCCCCCATAGGATGATTGTCTTAGATAGACATTAGCTAGTATATCCACATAACCTAGAAGTTCATGGTCTTACCTTGGCAAGTAGGACACCCCTTTTTGGTGTAGGGCAGACACTGGATTCCATGTTAATAGCTCACATGGTCTTAAATGTCGCGTAATGGTAAATCTCCCACAATCATGAACTAAGGTTACTTCTAAAAGTATCTCACAAATGTTTTTAAAATGTTAGCCTGCATTGACCATGTTTTGTGACTTATGTTTTCTAACCTTGGATCTTATGGTTTAGCTTGGTCAGTGCACATCATGAAAAGTCCTTTTAGCATGCTTTCATACTGTTATACATTGCTATTATACTTGGTACATTCCATGTACTAACGCATACACTTGCCTATATTCTTTCATTAATGTAGGGTCCGACGCCCCTAATTTGCATTTCTGTGGCTAGAGTTCACTATAGCAGTGTTGAAGATTGGTGAGTCCTCATATTCCGAGGACCAACCTTCTATTTCCAATTGTCTTTACTTTTCAGTTTTGTATGTGATGTACGGGTTATGCCCCGATCACTATTTATGTATTAAATGATTTTGAGACTATGTTAGACTTCCGCTATGTTTTCTAAACTCTTATGTTTTGAAATTATCTTTTTAAATCTGTTGATTTTCTATTATTTTGTATGATGTATTCTAAGTGGCATGTATGGGGCCTCTCGGGGTTTCACACGTCATATTATGCCTAGGGTGTACTTTGAATCATGACATTTTTCAACATAAATAAGTTGTCGGTGAATAGGATTCACGATAAGAGCAATGGATGTCCCGATAAAGTTTCCAGATGTATGACCGAAAAATACGTCTTTGTTTGTTTTTTCCTATTGTCACACCAGAAAACTTATTAAATATGTTATTTATAGCACACTGAAATCATAAATGTAGAGCAAGAAGTAAGTACTAGCTAATTAGTTGTAATGCCTCAGAATAAGTATGATTTATGTGTACTGTCAAGTTGAAAATGGTTTGCAAGGATAAATCTGTCCACATAGAATGATTCTATAATAATGTATATTATACAAAAGTGATATTTAAGTAAAATAATGTAATTCACGCATGTCATGACAAGGAGAAATTCCAATGTTCCTTCCAAGAATTACCCTTTTTCCATTTTAGCTTTCAATTTATTTTCTTCAATTTCTCCTTAGTCACTCATAAAGTGAGCAGAAATTGGTTTCTTCTGAAAGTAGGACGAATACAATACCATTTTTTCTCGATTTTATCACAAGATGGTGAAAAAAAATTTAAAAATTGTAAATAACAATGTATAATACGAAAGATTCTACTAACTGATCATCAACAACAGTAACCTCAAGACATCTATTTTGAATACGGTCTGCATATTTTGAAAGGCCACAACAGAGAACAACTCCAACAATATCTGGTAATAAGTAATAAAGAAATATGAGCTCTTTACATGTGGGTATATAGATTTTCAGCTAACTAATGATTGGTAGGAGGGATATACCAATTTATGCAGTAAGTCCGGGAGTCATTTGAGTAGTACTGGCAAAAGTTATGGTATTTAGCAGACAGTGGTTTCTCAAGCTCGTCATTTGGTTTGACATGTTCAACTAAAATTTCTTTATCAAGCAGACAATAAAATTTATGTATTAATCTTTCACACGAAGATAGTGAAACTTTCACTCTAGCAATGGAGATTAGATATGTATCCAACAATATAAGCCTCTCTACATAATAGTCAATACCATCACCATATGCAGCTGCCCTGATTTGTTGCTCCTGTAAAGTCAGAGAAATTTGTGAGATACATATTCAAAATATATTTATGATTAAAGGATGATACTCCAAACTCTATCACGATCGACTCATGTCCATAATTTGGACTTTGCAAGTCCAATTGGGAGTGTTAGTTGTCATTACTTCAATGTTGAATCTTAGTTCCATAAGTCTTTATCTTCACAATAATATGGGACAGAAGAATCAAGAGCCACAAGACTTAGAGTTCTTTTGAATTTGTTAACTCTAGCTAATAGTAAGGCACACATGTAAGATTAAGTACCGTGAATTTTTGAATTAGATATATAATTGAAGATAATTCTTATGGAGATTCAATACAGAAAAATTTCAGTGTTGGCATTTAAAATGTTGAATTTGTATGTGTTTACCATTAAAGAAAGGAAGAAAGTTCTTTTCAATATATCATCAAACACCTTTTGTACAATACAAGGTACATGCAATAATAGTACTAACATGTTATTGAAGCTAACAAATCCAAAAATTAAAGTGGGAGAAAAAGTCAAAAAAAAAAAAAAATTAGTATTGCATTTCTTTATAGAAGTTGAAACATCAAAAAATAAACAACAAAGAAGTGTGAAAGAAACTTTTTTTGAAAATCAGTGGAGCTAACAAAAGGGAAGACAAAACTATTTTATTACTATATTTTTTCACAAAAGTAGAATCAAGAAAAAACTGCATAAAAAGTAAATAAAAGGACCTAAAAGTCACAAATCTATGAAAGCAATAAAGGTCAATCCCATGTATTTAGGCTCCCTCTGGTAGTCAAACCACAACAGCCCATACGCTTTCACCGCCTTTTTCCCAAACTTTTGGGTTGGTTCCCTATTACCAGACTCGGAGGCTTCACCCTTCCTACTCCGCTTAGAACCCACCACATTCTTTGCCTTATGAGCCATCACAACCTATTAAGAAAAGAAAACTAGAAAAAATATTAGAAAAATAAATAGGGGGGGGGGGGGTCGGGGGGCAGCGGGGAGGGGGAAGAAGAAAAGGAAAAAAATATTGTGGGAGGGAGAGAGATAGTGGTGGATTTGTGGGTGAAAAGGTTTGTATAGTAAGTGAGGGGAAGAAAGAGAGTTAATAAGGGGGATGAAAAAAGGTTTGGTGGGAGTTTAATGGAGGAAATTGGAGTGTTTAATGGAGGAAGGAAAAAAGGTTAGGGAAGAAAATCAAGAAGAGAGAATGGGGGTTTATGGGGCGGTGTAGTCGTAGGAATAGGAGAGAATGAGGGGAAAAAAATTAATTGTAGGAATTGAAGGAGGTGGGTCGGGTTGAAATTTGGGTCGAAACCCGAAAATAAAAAAAAAATTGTGTATCGGTGCGATGGGGGCACGGTGTGCCTGCGCAGCGCCTGGAAAATTTGGTTGATCTCTCCTCATTGGCGCGACGGGCCCGATAATGCGCCAACCTGTAGCTGCTTGGTGTGATCGCCGCGCGATGCGCCTAGCTTCAGCTATATATATATATATATATATATATATATATATATATATATATATATATATTTCACTATTACAAGCTAAGTTACAAATAATGAAAAATACTATCTAGCTAAAACTAACCTATATATATTCTAAAAAATTTAACTAAGCTACAAAAAATTTTAAAAATTCAAAGATAAACAACCTATCTATTACATATTGTTCATGGGTTGCCTCCCATGTAGCACTTGATTCAACGTCATGGCACGACGCAACTTGTATCATTCATCATTTAGCTCAAGAGCTTCCCAATCATGATTTGAATCCTCATCGAAATAGTGTTTCACCCTTTGCCCATTGATCAAGAACGTAAGGCAAGTATTACCTTTAAGTTCAACAACCCCATGTTGTGTCATTCTAACCACTTCAAAAGGACCACTCCACTTTCACCTTAGTTTTCCGGGGAATAACCTTAGTCTAGAGTTAAAGAGTAGTACTTTATCTCCCGAATTAAAGGTACGAGCTACTATGTGATTGCCATGCCACCTCTTTGTCTTTTCTTTGTATAGCTTGGCATTCTTATACGCGTGGAGCCTAAACTCCTCAAGTTCATGAAGCTGATTCACTCTCTAAGTTCAGCTTCTTGATTTCCCAATATGCTTGATGTTCTTATTCCGCCGGAAGGTGACATGCTTTCCCAAATACTATGTGATAGGGAGAAGTCCCTATTGGTGTCTTATATGTAGTCCTATATGCCCACAACACATCATCTAATTTCTTAGATCAATCTTTCATTTGCACATTCACAATTTTCTGCAAAATTTGCTTCACCTCTCTATTTGAAACCTCCACTTGGCCACTCGTTTGAGGATTGTAAGTTGTAGAAACCTTATGACGAATACAATATTTAGCAAGAAGATTCTTAACAAGATGGTTAATGAAATGCTTACCTCCATCACTTATAATTGCCCTTAGAATGCCAAAGCAACTGAAGATGTGCTTCTTTATGAACTTTATCACCACCCTTGAATCATTGGAAGGAAGAGCGACCGCCTCAACCCATTTACTAACATAATCCACAGCCACAATAATGTATTGGTTTCCACTAGATGGTGGGAATGGACCCATGAAGTCAATACCCCACACATCAAAGATTTCCACCTCCAAAATGTTACTTAGCGGCATCTCATGTCTTCTTGAAATAGTACCCAACCTTTGGCATTTATCACAACGCTTCACAAAAGCAATAGAATCTTTAAATAATGAGGGCCAAAAGAAACCAGATTGTAGTACCTAATGAGCAATGTGCTCTCCTCCATGGTGACCTCCATATGGGCTAGCATGACAAATTTCGAGCACTTTGTGAACCTCAAATTTCGAAATACACCTTCTCACTACCCAGTCTACACCTTGCTTGAACAAGAATGGTTCATCCCAAATATAGAACTTGGCATCATGATTGAGCTTTTTCTTTTGTTGGGTGGTTGCACCCAGAGGATAATCGCCACTTACTATCAAATTCACAATGTCTGCATAACATGACACTTGAGAGATATCTAATGCCATTAATTGTTCATCTGGAAACTCTTCCCGGATTTGCTCACCTTCATTCACATGTGAAAAATCCTCCAACCTAGATAAGTGATCTACTATTTGATTCTCAGTACCTTTCCTATCTTTGATCTCAAGGTCAAATTCTTGGAGAAGCAATATCCATCGAATCAACCTTGGTTTAACATTCTTCTTGTTGAATAGGTACCTAATAGCTACATGGTCATTAAAAACAATCACTTTATTACCTACCAAATACGATCTGAACCTATCGAAGGTGAACACTATGGCCAGCATCTCCTTCTCAGTCACTGTGTAATTAGCTTGTGTAGAGTCAAGGATCTTGCTTGCTTAATAGATCGAGTGGAACACTTTATTCTTTCTTTGTCCCAACACTGCACCCACTACTACGTCGCTTGTATCATATATGAGTTTGAATAGTAATCCCCAATCAGGAGCAATTAAGATGGGAGCCTCAATTAAGTTCCTCTTCAACATCTCGAAAGCTTTCAAACACATCTCATCAAAGTTAAACTTCACCTACTTCTCCAAAAGACTGCACATAGGTCTGGCAATCTTGGAAAAATTCTTAATGAATCGCCTGTAAAAACCTGCATGACCAAGAAAACTACACACACCTTTTACAGAAATGGGAGGAGGAAATTTCTCAATAACTTCTACCTTAGCCTTATTGACCTCCAAACCAAATTTAGACACCTTGTGTCCCAACACTATCCCCTCTCTTACCAAAAAATGACACTTTTCCCAATTTAGAACTAAGTCAATGTCTTCACATCTAGCAAGTACTTTATCAAGATTTCGGAGACATACCTCAAAAGACTTCCCAAAGATGGAAAAACCATCCATGAACACCTTAACAAAGTCTTCCACCATATTTTGAATAATGTCCATCATACACCTTTGAAAAGTCGTCGGTGCATTGCAAAGTCCGAATGGCATGCACATGAAAGCATATGTGCCATAAGGATAAGTGAACGTGGTCTTTTCCTAATCCTTGGGTGCAATCAAGTTCTGGTTGTAACCGGAATATCCATCTAAGAAACAATAGTACTCCTACCCTGCTAGTCGATCAAGTATTTAATCAATGAAGGGAACATGGTAGTGATCTTTCTAGAAAGAATCATTTAGTTTCTGATAATCCATGCAAATTCTTCACCCGGTCACTATTCTAGTAGGAATCAACTCATTCTTTTCGTTCCTTACCACTGTCATACCTCTCTTCTTGAGAACACATTATACCGAACTTACCTACTTACTATCAGAGATTTGGTACACAATTCCAGCATCTAGCCACTTTATGACTTCCTTTCTTACCACTTCTTTCATAATAGGATTCAGTCGACGTTGATGTTATGCTTTAGGTTTGTGATCCTCTTCCATGTAAATTCTGTGCATGCATAACGCCGGACTAATCCCATGAATATCAACCATCTGCCATCCAATTGCTTTCCTCCTCCGCTTTAAGATCCTCAATGTCACATCAACCTGTAAATCAGATAATTATGTAGAAAGTATAACAGGCAAAGTTTCATTAGTACCCAAATAAGCATACCTTAGGTGAGCCGGCAGAGTTTTTAGTTCCAACTTAGGGGCTTCTTCTATTGATGGCTTTGGTGAGGGGCCCAACTCGCGATCTAGTGACTCCACTTGAGTCCTACAAGTGTCTACTAGTGCTAGATTTAAGCATGATTCAATATTTTGAGCTTTAGTATCTCCCTCTATCTCATGACCCACCAACACTCTTTCTAAAGGATCTTCGGGCACAACTACTTGTGATTCTACTATGCGATCAACCACAGTAATAGCAAACAACTCTTCATAAATAAAAGGCAATTTTAAAGCACGGTAAACATCAAATACCTCAACCTTATCATATGCCCTCACAGTTAGTTGACTAGCTACTACATAAATCAATCCCCTACCCATGGCCAAGAAAGGTCGTCCCAAAATGAATGGAACTTCAGAATCAGGTTCAAAGTCTAAAACTACAAAATCTATCGAAAAAATCAATAAACCTACTTGCACTAACACATCTTCTACCACCCTATCTGACCTAGCAATGGATTTATCAGTGAGTTGGAGAATAACAGTGGTTCATTTTGGACTACCCATCCCAAGCTTTTGATATAAAGATAAGGGCATCAAATTTATACTTGCCCCCAAATCACACAACCCTCGGGCATGAACACTTTGCCCGATTGTAATCTGCACAATAAAACTACCCAAATCTTTTAACTTTTTGGGCAGTTTGTTTTTGATCCTTGAGCTGCACTCCTCAGTAAGTGCTACAGTTTCATATTTCATGAGCCTCCTCTTGCTAGCCAAAATGTCCTTCACATATTTAGCATACTTGGGATACCCTGCAAAATGTCAACCAAAGGTAAATTAATGTGATCCTATTTAAGGAAAGAGAGAAACTTACTGAAGCATTCATCTTCATTATACTTTTTCAGCCTTAGTGGAAATGGAGGTGGTAATTTCTTTTGAGGAGCGGGTACCTCAATATTGGAGCTTTTTACTACCTCTTCCATCTTATTTTCTTTCTTACTTAGCTCAATATCTCTCTTCTTTGGAGCTAGTTCCTCTAATTGTAACCCACTTCTAGTACTTACCTCATGCAATTTCTTTGTATTGGGCTCAGTACCACCGGACAGCCCACCTTGGGGATGCAAGTTCAAATAATTTGCCACTTGTGCAACTTGTTTCTCTAAACTCAATTGGGACATCTGGATGTTTCTGATGTTTTCATCCTGCTTATCTATTCTAGCATTTAATTTGGTCTCTATTTCAGTCATGAGCTTTTGGAGTAGCTCTTCATTGGTCATCCCCTCTTTTGGTGTACTAGGATTTACGCCTTGGTTAGGATTTTGGTATTATTGCCCAACCCCTTGAGCACACTGGTATTGGTTAGTCCCTTGCCCTTGATTTTGGTTTTGGTTCCCACCCCATGAGAATTTGGGATGATTCCTACAACTAGGGTTATAAGTATTACCATAATTTTGTTGAACTCCACCCCTTTGCGCATTTCCCATATAATTTATGGAATCCAGGCTTGCCTCACATTGCTCAGTTTCATGGGTTCCACTACTACATACCTCACACCAATTGGCTGCCTGTTGTACAATGTTTACCGATGACTAATTTAGAGTCATCTGTTTAAAATGTAGGGTTATGTTATGTTGCATTGCATCTAATTTGGCATTTATGGCAGTAGCTTGGTCTACATCTAAAATCCCTGGAGCCTTTTAGGTTGTGGTTCTAGACATTTCCCCCTCATACCCTTGGTTCCCTTTAAAAAGTTTATCGAGTAAGTCGAAGAACTTTTTGCTTGTTCTAGATAGGGCCTGTCCACTTATTGCACTATTAAGAAGAGCACGAGCATTATCGTTTAAACCCTCAAAGAAAGTGTGAGCAAGTACCTCATTAGTTTGCATGTGGTGTGGGAAAGCATTCAAAATTTGTTTGAAACGCGCCCATGCTTGGTACATGTCCTCCCCTTGCTTTTGAACAAAGTTTATTATCTCACCCCTCAGCTTAACAGTTTTCTTGGATGGGAAGAATAGACTCAAGAACTTCTTTGCTAGACAATCCTAAGTAGTGATGGAGTTTGGTGGTTCAGAATCTAACCAATGCCTTGTGGCTCCTAATAATGAGTATGGTAACAACGTCAGCCTCACATAGTCCGATGAGACTCCAATTGGAATGTATGTATCAGTAATATCTACGAAGTTCCTAAGATGGATTTGAGGGTCCTCATGGGGGAGACCAATGAATTGCCCATTAGAATGGATGATCTATACCATGCTCTACTTTAGTTCAAATCTACCCCTCGATGGACGTTTCCTAATACTAGATGCCAAATTGGCTGTGAGTGGGACTGCCACATCACGTATGAGCCTTGCTGGGATGACAGTAATGACAGGGGGTGCTTCTTGGTTATTCGGGTTTCCTATGTTATTCACATTTTCTGGGTTATTCAAGTTGTCTTGATTATTCTCATTAACGCATCTTGGAAGACCTAAACCCAATTCTCCTTGTCTTTGCTCCATACGGTTTCTTTTTTTGCGCTCTCGTAGAGCTCGTTTGGGTTCGTTGTATGGTTCGACAAGTTCTCCTTTCCTAGCCAGACCTGAAAGTCAAGTGCCTGTAATAAACAAGCTAAGATCAAGTAATTAATATCTAAATAATCTAATTGTAGAATAAAGAATTTTGAATATAAATCAATTTCTAAGTCCCCGACAGCGACGCCAAAAACTTGTTGCTCCCCAATATAGACGCAAGTGTACGTGGTCGCGCAAGTAATATAGATTCTTTAAGAAACGAGTTATCGTTCCCAAGGGACTTATGATCAATTTATATTCACTTAATTCTACAACTAAAAGTAAAAAGTAACATTTTCAAGAGTTGATGGTTTATTGTTTATCTACTAATAATTATGCACTAATTGAAAGTAACTAATTGTGAACGGCTTTGATATAATGTTTCAAGCAAGTTAAAAGCAATTCCAAGGTTGCAACATATAATGAATATCATGTATCATATTATTGGCTTAGAACTAATTTCAGTTGTCAAGTTACTGGTTTATAGGGTTGATGATATGATCCGGGTTATACGCTTCTCGTCGCCTTCCCCGGTTAGCTATCTAACTACATCGTTGAGCGGGGATAAATATACTAACTGGCGAGCATTTATATTTCATCCTATTTCGTAACCAAGAAAGGTGTTCATCTGGGTGTCCCTCTTGAACACTAATCACCTCAATTTAATAGGTGGACCGCGCTCTCTATATTCTCTGGTCTATTTAACCATTCCTCTCCCGATTTTAAGATTAGACAATAGATTTATCTTATGGTGCACAAGCATAAAATACTAAAACAAGAATATAGAATTAACTTGTATTGACAACCGAAAATTAATTCAACGACCTCAAATAATCAACAATCAATTCTTAGTTGTAGCCCCAGAACTAGGGCGTTTAGCTACTCATGCTATTAATAAATAAGAAAATACAATAGTTCATGCAATTTTTGGAAAATAGAAGATTTAAAGGATTAAAACCTGTTACAAACTTGAATTCTTGCTCTTGCACACTAAATCAAAAGTCGAACCCTAATTATGGAGCCCTAAGGATCTATTTATAATAGTAGGAAAAGTTGAAACAAATCCTACTCAAATTAGGAATCCTATTTAATGTTTAAAACTTGGAAAAGTCGAAAAAAGAGAGACGTGTCGCACCTTCATGAAAAAATTAGAACTTTGCATTTGTGGCATGACGCGTCTTGCAGAGCGCCAAGCAATGTTGTAGGCAATTCCTCGTTAGCGCGGCACCAAGCAGCGCGCTTGAGAATCCTCACAAAACCTTCTACCCTGGTGCGGCGCGCCTTGCAGAGCGCCATCGACATCCCTGGCGAGGCGCGCCTGCCAGTAGGCCAGGCCTAGGTGCTTCCACACTTAGCCAATTCCTATACGCCTTTGCAACCCTTTCCCATTTCAACTCCAATCTTCTTGAGAGTTCCTGAAACTTCTAATCACATGTTTTAGTACATAATAATCACAACAATAACATAATCAAGCTAATAGACTCAAGATCATTCTTTAAATTAAGCAATTCATGGGACAATATTGACAACTTAGGCATATAATATGCCTAAGATCAACGAGCTGCAAAAGTATAAAACTGATGGAGATTAGTAAGAGTTGAGAGAATGAATGATGGTTCCACTTTTGATTTGAGTAAATGTAAACGCAATAACTAAAACTTACTCGCAAATGTAAAACCTTCCACGTGCTCAACAACCAATAAAATAGAGCCAGAAAGAGCCCCACATTAGAAGGGATCAGTTGTACCTTTTTTATATAAAGGTACAAACACCTAATGCTTAAAGGTACAAACACTTAGGGGTCGTTTGGTAGAGTGTATTTGTCGCGACCCCTTTCCATTTACCGTATGCACATAAATTACAAGATGTAAAAATATATTATTTTTTTTCTCATGCAAGTAATTAATGATAATAAAAATTATCCACTTCCGAGTACCCAAACTAGTTGGGTTTATGCTTTATACAATCATTACCAACAAATAGGACATGTAACATATTACAAAACTTGGGCTTACACACCTAAATAAACCAAACACATAGCCATACTTAGATTACAACCCATGAACATGATACAGTAAGGCTTCAAAATCGAATGCAAATATATACATCATATAGATCGTATATAAGTACCAAAATTTATACAAAATATATATGCCTATATGCAAATGTGATCTTCTTTTAAGTTCTCAAAATTTTCATCTCCCATGGCCATCTTCATCACTCCTCTCGATCAGCCCCTACGATAGAAACAACTATCGTTAAGCATAAAGCTTAGTGGTGTAAAACTATAGGGTCGAAAACCTCAAAATTCATCAAGCCACCTTTTCCAAGTCAATGAGCATCATACTTGAAATATAATAAATAAATCAAGTAGCAATAGATAACAAGTATCAAATTCGATATTCAAAGATACAATTATCAAGAAGCTCATAGCACCCTTTTCCAAGAATTTCAATAGCAAGGCTCGCCCCATATATACTTCATGTCGTCACACCCGGCACAAGCAAGTATCAAGAAGGGTCGCTGCCCTGTATCAAGAAGGACCGAAGCCCTGTATCAAGAAGGACCGAAGCCCTGTATCAAGAAGACCAAGAACCATATTAAAAATGGCTTTCTAGTTCGTACTTAAAATGGATAACTTCCATTCCTAAGACGAACTACAAATCCAGAGTCAAGATGGCAAATGATCTGAATCAAGAGGCCTGCCAATAGTGACAAAGCCGCAGCCACAAGAAGGACATAGTCCCAACAAGAGTGTCAAGTGATCAAACAATTCGTACAAGTGGGTGAGTTACACAAGTATCATACCAACACGACAATGCAAAGTGACAAAAGGTAGCTGAGGTATCAAGATCAAATTTCATATATACCAGCCGTTACAAGAGTGCAAGTACAAGTTTATACACAAACCTCAATACTTTAGCATAGCAATAATCCAATAAACTTCGCAAGCTCAAACCGGAGACCAACCAACGTATCAAGTTCCTCAACTTGTTCACAAGTCTATACAACCTTAAAAATGCAATTAAACAACTTCTTTAATTCCTAATATCTCAATAATATCAAAATAAAATAGGATTATTATCATAAGTAAGCTCAGCCCACACAGACACAATTCTTTTCTCAAAACAGTGATTCTGGCCAGTTTAGTACCCCCTGTTGCAACTTAAATTTGAATAGGAAATCAGCCAAAATAGATTTTGTAACCTTCATTAAAGTTGTATATACATCTCTTAAGATTGCAACGCAATAAGAATCACTGAAAAATACATCTTGTACAAAAAGATATTATCAATACACTAACAGTGGTTCTTACCGGAATTCTAAACCCAAAATCTGGACAACACTTGTCCTGTGTTGCGTCCCATTTTTCACATCTATAACAGCTAAATCAGACTTAAAAATAAACATAAGAGTTGTAGATATATGAACCAGCTTTCCAAATCATATTTATGCACCCAAAACGAAGTTCTAGATACTGAGATATTCTAAACGTAACACAACCTACTCAGCTACAACAACAGAGAAATCTGGACAGAACTTGTCCTGTGTTGCGTCCCAGCTTTCACATCCATAACAGCTAAATCAGACTTTCAAATAAACATAAGAGTTGTAGATATATGAATCAGCTTTCCAAACCATATTTATTCACCCAAAACGGATTTCCAGATCACAAGATATACACAATTTACCAAACACTGCCTAGTTCAGAAATAGATTTTTAGCACTTACCAAACAAGGCGATTTGTATCTTGAATTTCAGCCAAAAGACCAAGGTTTTTCTTGTGATTCTGATGAAGAAAAGGTTAATTTAAGTTCTAAAGTTTTTGTGGCTTTGAATGGACCGAATTTCACTAGAGAAATGTCAATATATTGCCACACAAGTTATGCTTATCACTTGGGACACTTGGCTGGCCAAGGTGCTGCCCAGAAATAGTGTTGTGTGCTGCTCCAAATTGTGTACATCTACACTTATATATATATCCTTCATTTTCTTTTTTCTTTTTTTCAACCATACAAAATTCCAAATAAACTCTTACGTAAATACCCCCATACAATCCCATAAATTACGATTACAATCTAAGCTAAGCAAGTTTGCAAATATCTCAAATTTTCAAGTTCCCAAAATGTGAATAAACCATATTAAAGTATTTAAGCAACGGTAAATCACCATGAGACTCTTGTAAGCATTTAGGGGTGTTACAGTATTAGGAAAAATAATGCATGTGTTAGGCTTGTATATTACTAGTACCTTGTTTGATACTCTTTTTCAACCTATGTATAACTAATGTTTGCATTAATTAAACACTCTATTGTGTATTAGGGTGTGCATTGCTAATACCATAGATTTCTAGGTATTAGGAATGCAATGGTCTTAATGCATGCATTAATATGATAAAAGACCCAATTACCCCTCAAAACCTCTTTTACATCTTTTCCACCATAAAAGTTGAGGGTATCTTTGTAAATAATTTTTTTAATGCAATACATACTATTTTAATGCATCAAACCAAACAATGCATTAAAATAATCTATGTATAATTAATACAAGCATAACTAATACATGCATTGCTAATGCTAGCATTACTAATACACTCTATTTAAAATTATTCTTATACACTCTACCAAATGACCCCTTAATGTCATGATAGTCTCAGTATTAGTTAGACTATTACAAGTCATTACAGACACTTGTTTGGTAGTAATGTGTCCTTCCATATCTTCGGCTATATAAGTCATTATGAAGAGTGCATATCTATATAAGTGTTTATGGATGCTTTTTGTTTTTGAATTTCATGAAAATTGTGTTAAATCTTATGCAATTATTTATGAAGATTATTGATGCTCTTTCCATTATATTTTCTTGTTGGAGAATATTTGATGGATATAAGTATTTATGAAATTATGACACTGTTGAGAGAAGAACAAGAGAACAAATTAGATTTACTCTAATATAATTCATATTAGTTGTTCATTTTTTCTTTTACACGTCCTTTAAAAAATTATAAATAAAAATAAAAATTAATTGACAAGTAATTTTAACTAATTATTTTTAGTAATATAAATAGAACAAATAATATCAAAATGTTAGAAATAAGATGAATTCAAGAAGAAATATTAAATTTCACACCCGTGAATAAAAATTTAAAATAAGAAAAACAAAATTTAAAATAATTATAGAGAAAAGACCTAAAGTGACACCTAAAGTTATCCCGAATTTTAAAAAATACACCTTAACTATTCAGATGTCCTATCACCCCACAAAAGTATTAAATATCTATGTAAATAGACCATTTTGACCAATTTTCTCTCTGTTTGTGAACACGCCGATGATAACACGTGAAGGTATCATTTTGCTTCTAAAAAACAATTAAAAGAGTCAAGTTTCAATTGTTTTCCCTATTAATTAATTAATTCATTTTTAAATATACCATCTTCCCTAAATTTTCAAGAGAGACTTTGGTTGAAGGTTTTAAAAAAAAAATCAGCATCCTCTCTAATGAGATCAGCTAAGAAAGATGAGAATTTAATTTAATTTCAGTCCAAAAAATTAATTAGAAGTCGTTTAGTTACAAAGTTCGAGAAGCAGTAATGGGAGAAGAAGAACCAATTGGGTAGCTATGGTGACAAGAAAAAGTTGTTCCCACGTAGGGAGAAAGGGAAAGAGCCGCCATTGTTGTATATAGCAGGAGCAATAGCTAGAGATTTTCAAGTCAATTTAATCGATCTAAGGAGTAAAATTGTGAAGTGGGTTGATGAATTTGAGTCAAAATTTTGGTGGGTTATTGAATAAAGATTGGAACTTTGAAGAAGAATTTTGTGGGTTTTTCTATTTTTAACTATTGTCAAGAATTTTTGTTTTTGAAATGATGCGGATCGGGTTAACCCCCTTTTTAAATTGAATTAATTAATTATAACGGGTGAGAAGTACTTGCTTGTTCATAGATGTGAAAATGGGTCAAATGCTCTATTTATAAAGGTATTTAATACTTTTGTGAGGTAATAGGAAATCCACATAATTAAGATATCTTTTTAAAAATTCAGGACAACTTCAGGTGTCACTTTATATATTTTCTCATAATTATAAGTATGACTTACATAAATTCGATAGTGTAAAGAGTAAATTACATCTTATCCCTACTCTTTGTCTAATTACAATAATCCTTTAAAATTTGTACCTTCCGGATACATAAGTCATCATACGGATACATTAATTCTAATACTATGTTGCGCTAAAAAGTGAATAAAATATGAAAATCTAATTAAATCCCATAAATTACGCTTACGTTTCTTCTTACTCTCAATCATACAGAGGAAAATCCAAAACGAAAATTTCAAAATTTCAAATTGCTCCCCCCTGTTCAGTGAAGAAACCTTTCAGATTTGATTCAAAAACTTATGTTGAAATTTTGGGTTAGCGAGATGAGTTATAAAGGATACAAAAGTGATGAAATTGTTGTTGGACAAACAATTGTCTTTTGAATCTTCAAGTCATTGAAGATCCTTTCAAGTTTGATTCAAGTTGTTTGGATTTGCTATGTATACCCTCTGTTTTTTAATTTTTGAATTTGTATGGATATATAAGTCGTGATACACTATTGATTACAAATTGATACATTACTAGTTTGATGTATATGTAATGTGTTTTTAGATCCCAAAATTCTTCTTTCCATTCTTCCAAAAAGACTCTCAATTTTTGAATCAAACTTGTCGGCAAATTGTATTGATACAATATGAACATTCGATCTTGTTGAGACATTTCAGAATATGAAAAAGTGAAGTGAGGTATGAACGATATAAAAGTTATGGAATTGTTGTTGGTCAAAATATTAGTTTGTGAATCTCAAATCAGTCATTGCAACTGAATTAGAGAACGATGAGTTGAGAAAAAATTTGGAGATTTGATACATCGTTGAGATGAAGAAACAAGAGTTTGGATTTTCAATGTATTCGTTATGCATTGATATAACAAACAAAAAGGCTGAAGAGATGCATAGCTTTGATGGATCATTCATACCTTTTATAATGTTGTGTAATCGTTTTTTGAATTTCATTTCCGAGATGGATAATTGTGTATTTGTTCATACATGATTTAATATATTTATTAATATGCTCCATATTTATTATATCAGATACACAGCTGCAAAATCTTTACATTTTGCCTCAAACTAAACAAACTTTTGATAATAACATTTATGTATCACCATTTATGAATTTGATACATACTTGTGTGACACTTTAATGTATTATCTAAGTTAATAAGTATCAGATGCATTATCGTGTGTCAAGATCGTTATTATGTAGTCATGACATGCTGTTATGTATCAATTTCTTAATCATTTTCTTAGATGTCTATCTATAATCTAAAAAGACAGTATCAACAGATTCAGATATGAATTTTTTTACCACATATGTTTAGCTATGAAAATAGTAAGATTTATGTATCACGCATATGATTTAGTACTGTGTACGGATACATATCCTTCTAAATTTGAATAAGGTAGAAGATACATATCCACACCTAGATACGTGATAAATGATACATTTGGTAGAAGTTTTGTATCAAGTATCAAAACTAATTAAGGTTATATATCAAAATCAATATTTGAACATGATACACTGTACATGATAAAATTGTAATGTATAGTAGTGTTGAAACAAAGGCATTATACACTAGTTAAGAAACAAAATTAACTAGATACATTAAAAATCTAGTTAATGTATCCCAAACTATAGTTGTAAGATAATTTAGTAATTTGAACACGATATATTGTACATGATAAAATCGTAATGTATCATAATGTTGAAATGAAGACACTATACATTAATTTAAGAAACAAAAACAACATGATACATTAAAAATCTGAACTCATATATATCAGAAAAAGATAAACAAGAAAAATAAAAATAAAAAAAATCAACAATTTGATCTGTTTCGACTTCTCCATCTCAACATTCACTTTAGAACTTTAGAATATGCATGTACATCTTTCTTCTCCTTATCCTTCTCAGCATTCACTCTTGTTTCTTTTTTTCACTGTTAACAATGGCATCATCCATGGATCTCGATCCGAAGTCCTTACCAGAGCCACCAGTAGATAGACTTTTTCCTCCTTTTTGATTGTTTTCTCACAGTCGATTTAGAAGTCGAAGATGCTTCCTTCTTCTACTAATTAGATAAGCCCAATATTGAAATATGGACCTTCATCCATATGCATCAATGATTTTTGAAGCTGAAAAACTAAATTTTTTCTGAAAAGTAAAGTTATGGAAAGAAATCTACCTCTTGAATAACATAGAATCATTAATTGAAAAGAGAAAAGATTTGAAATTCAAAAATGAATTAATGGGGTAACTGTGGAGAGATTTATGACGTGAAAAAGGGAGAAAAAATCGTGGGAATTATGTATCCGGCAGTTTTGTGTTGCGCTAAAAATTAAGAGATTTTGGAAAATTTTAAAACTGGTAGGAAATAATGAAAATTATGAAGAGAAAAAAGGTGTATATATAGATAATTTATCCTAATTATAATAGGAAATAGTAGAAAAGATAAACCAAAAAGAAAAAAAGTTAATAAGAAAGACAAATAGGAATTTTGGCCCATTATGGGATCCAATAATCTAATTGGCAAACTACCAGAGAACTTCATACAAATAGTCTGCCACATATTCTCTTCGCCCAATTTAGTGAAATATTTCTAATTTCTAAATTCAAATTAGTTTATTTTTAATTATAAAATTTTTATATATTTTTAAGTATTTTGAATTGTCAATTATTGTGACTTATAGTATTTTTACATAATTTATAAATATATAAATTTTACTTTAGAATTTTTGAAGATTTTATGAGCAAAATCTCGGTCAAACTTACACTATTCGACTCTCGAAAAACGAAATGTCTCACATAAATTGGGACAATGTAGTAATACTTTCTACCTAACACATACTCCCTCCAGCCATTTGAAGTGACATCTTTTCCTTTTTAGTTTGTCTAAAACAAAAATATCATCTTACTATAATTAAAAACAATTTAAATTTAAAATTCCTTTTTTTTACCCTTGATGAAATGCTTGCAGTCACACAAATATTTTAGAACTATTTTCGACTAAAAATTTCAATTTTCTTAAAACACCACGTCAAGTCAAATAGTATCACATAAAATAATAAAATTTCTGATCCTAATACAAATATGTATTGAGGAGGACAAAGGTGTAATTTTAGTTGTATAAAGTCAATCATAGCCTACAAAGAAGTGGGTGCTAGGAGATTTCCATTAGTGTGGAAAAATAATAAAAAAAGAAGTAAGAAGTGGATGGTCCCCATGTTATTTCCTGGACCCGTTGGGTAGGGCATTCATTCCGGAGGAGGGAAACTAAAAAGCTTAAATACCTAGTCTTTCTCTTATTTTCCACAAATACATAAATCACAGAGAAAGGAGAGGATAAAGAAAATCTCATTTTGGCAACTAAAGTTGTCCCAGGTAACTTTTTATATTCTCATTTTCGATTTTTGTTGTTTTTTTTCATTTTCAAAATTCATGAATCTCGTGCTTATAATGTGATGTACTTATTGATGTTAGAGATATTGGCGGAGATGAAAGCTTCTATGTGCATTTTTGTATTCAATAGCTATGGATCTATGGTGTTGAGTGCTTCTTATATCCATGCTTTATCATCATTTTTATAAACATACTGTACCCTCTAGGCTCAAATATGTAAGACAAATATAGTGATTTCAATGTGGATGGAACAAGATATAGTGATTCACCTGTTTATGATGCGCGGATCCAGAATTTTCATTAAGGAGTTTTGAGAATAGTGTTTCGAATTTGAACTTGGAAATTTTTTAACCCCTAGACCACTCAGCCAACCTCTAATCAAGGTTCAAAATCAATATAGAAATAAAAATTCATAAAATACCTTTTATGTATACAATTTAATTTTTTGTCGAGCCTGTTTGATTATGTTTATATGATTTGAGATCTGCTTATTGCAGAATTGGTGAATATTGTTTTGAGCATGAGTTGAACTTTTTTGCCCTGTTTTAGCTTGTGCAAAGCTGCAAGTGGAGGGAATGTTGAGTATGTGAAGTGGTCCAGATTTTGCTTAAGTTTTTTTTTTTTGTTTCCTACTCTATTTTTGCTGTTACATACATCTTGAAGCACATAACTGCCTGAGTGATACAGATCCAATCACGGGTTAGTGGTTTTTAAGGTCACTCAATTTATAAAATTTATTCATCCAAATTATTAAATTTTATTTTGTATCAATAAAATTATTCAATTTAAGTTTTTGTATTAATTAAATCACTCAACTAAATATATCACTAAAAAAAATATGACATGACAAATAAAATTTAAGTTTTATAGTTGGGAGTTCTTATTACTAGTAGTTTTGTAGAGCTCAGGTATTTAAGATTCAATTGTTTTGAAGTTAAATAAAGTTTATCACTCTATTGTTCAATAAATTGTGTGCTACTATAATTATTGAGTTTAAGGCTTATGTATATATAGTAGTGCCTCATAAAAACATAATGATATTAAGAAGTAATAGAAGCAAATATTTATTATTGGAGATTGAAGATTAATTAGTTGGGAGGACATGGCTTTGTGCAGTAGCATTTGGAGTCACTATACACTCCAAATTCAAAGCCCTCATTTCTACAGGCAGTTGTACACTTTGCCGTTCTACACGGTCTCTTGAATGTGTGGCTTGATTCTTGACAAATATTTGCTTCTGAATTCGGGTTGCTAGTAATAAAATATTATTAAATATAGTGTAGTGATATTATAATAATTTTTTTAATCTATTATTTGGTTTGATATATTAAGGATATTATGGTCCTTAATCATGCTTATTCATATATATTTAATAAGTCTTGTATTGTTTTTCTATGTGTAGTTAATGTTGGATATTTTGTAATATATAGAGGTCTTAAATTGAACAGACATATTTATTCGTGAAAGAACCTGACAGTTATGAAAAGTCATTTATTCATGAAGGATATTACTTATACATAAGCTAAAAATTCTACCAAACAAAAAATTAAATAATATCATGATTAATATATACCTGTTAAATGCTCTGTTAGGTTAGTCTAATTGGAGCAAGTCTGTTTTATTTGTTAGCAATTAGGCCATCTCAGATCTTGTTCAGTCACGTGATGGCAGTAGTACTGTGTAGATCTAGTTAACTGAGAGGCACTTGTTATTATTAAGTGCAAATTGTAGTGTTATGTGAACATGGGCAATATTATGCTTTTATGTATTATTAATAAATATATTAATACTTTATTCGCCTCAATTTATATGACATTTTGTTCGAGATTCAAACAAGTCTATTTTTAGCTGTATATTTTTCATACATTTTTTAAATATTTTGAATCGTCAATTATTGTGACTTATAGTACTTTTTACGTAGTTTATAAATATATTTCATTTCTTTGAAGATTTCATGCATAAATTTTTGATCAAACTTAAACGTTTGACATTCGAAAAATGAAAAGTGATACGTATATTGAGACAGAAAGAATATATATTAGTGGACATATATGCGTATTGAATTTCTTGAATTAAATGAGGCACTTGTATTAAAAATTTACTGATTCTGCTTTGCCTCGTGTATTCTCCCCAGATTATGTGGTCCATCACTCTTTTAATTTTCTGTCTTAGCTTATTCTACCTATATTATGTGGTCCATCACACTACTTAATCTTTAATTTTCACTCTTGCTTAAGCTTTGTTAATTGCCATCCACGCAGGTTCTTTATAATATAATTAATACCTTTCTAAGTACATATTAAGGGGTTTGTTTGGTAGAGTGTATTAAAAGAACAAATATATACATTAATTTTATGTATTAGTAGTACCTTGTTTGATACATTTATTCAACATATGCATTAGTTATACACTCAATTGTGTATTGAGGAGTGTATTACTATTAATACATGAACATCTATGGTATTAGTAATGCAAAAGGATTTAATACATGCATTAACATGATTAAAGACTTAATTGTCCCTCAAAATCTTTTTACATCTTTTCTATTATATTTGTGGAGGGTATCTTTGTAAAGTAATACTTTTTTTTAAAAAAATTATGCAATATATGCTATTTTTAATATACCAAATAAGAAATAATGCAAGCATTACTACTACACTCTATTTAGTATTATTCTTATACACACTACCAAATGATCCCTTCAGTATTGTTAGATTTTTTTCAAAGTTCAAAATAAGTTATTTTTTAAAATTTAAGAAAATTGTTGAGACTTTTTTTTCCAAAGGTAAGAGACTTTTTTTTTCTTTTCATATTTAACTTTTTTTAAAAAAAAATAAGGTTCTTAACTACTTATATTTTTTAAGATAAAAATTTAAAAATAATCAAAAGAATAATATAAAAAAAATCTTTGATTTTTGTCAAAAAATATTTTTTTTCAAATAATATCTCATACATATATACTAGTGGAAGTAGTTGAGAGGTGGGCAAGCTGTTGACTCTTCTACTTAGTTAATATTAATAAATAGAAAATGATAATATTTACCCCTTTTACTTTAGAAAATTGTTCATATCTGTCGTTCTTTCTTTCGTACATAATTTTTGGTAATGTTTACCTTTGTTATTATACTTTTGGATCATTTTTGACCTATCAGATAGTTATATTTTGTTCAAATATATCCTTTAACAAGACTCTTAGATTTAATTTTCTTTTTTTTTTTCCTTTAGATATTTATTCACACGAAATTATTGAGATTATTTACTTTAATGATCTAGAAAAGTAGTTAAACTTCAACTATATAGAAAAAAAGTCCATATTAATATTTGCCTAATATTCTTGAAGTGTCTATTAAAAATAAATAATAAAAATATTATAAGAACTACCTTTTATTAAAATAATAAAAATGCTACTACTAGATGAAATATAAAATCAATAAGCTAAATATTTCTTTAGCACAATTAATCATATGGTTCAACCATAGATTTTAATTCAATAAAATGAGGCTCTTATTTAAGTATATATTCTTCAAGAAAATTAGAAGCGTATTAAATTTGAATTTGTTTTCTCTAGAGTTGAAGTTTAACTATTTTAGAAGACTATTAAAGTAAGTCATCTGTGATTTTACTTGAAAAAATAAGAACTATAATAGAAATATTTCTTTAGCACGATTTATTATATGACTCAACCATATATTTTAATTTAGCTCTTATAAAATTTTATTATTTATTTTTAGTATATACTTTAATAAATTTAGATAATTATTAAATCTGAATTTTTTTCTCTAGAGTTTAAGTTTAATTACTTTAGAAGGCCATTAAGTAGAATAAATATGTGATGAAAGGAAAATATGAAAATTATATCTAAGAGTGTAAAGTTATCCATTTATTTTAAGGAATAATTTAAATTGACTTGCATTTTGAGAAAGTGGTTAAATTTACCTCAATTCTTTGTGTACCTTTATCTCCGTTAGGACAAGGGGCATATACGAATAAATAATTACGAGGAGCCAATCAGGGTTGTGGGGAGTGGTAAGTACTCCTTCATTTTTAGTTTTGGGTTTGAGTCTCCTTGGATATTGTGTATGATAGAGAATGCTTTACCCCTCAATGTGCCGGTGTAAATCTGGATTTAGTCGGGTTTCAATGTGGGTACAAACACTGTTTGGGAAACCAAAAAAAAAAAAATCTAATGTCCCGAAGCAAATTCAAATTTAGTCAAGCTCCAATGTGGATATCGGACACGTAAGTTGCTCGGATCTAGAGGTTGAATCCTCTATGATCTAAATTTTACGATTCGGAGATACGGATTCATGTATGAATACAGGGAAAAGGAGTGACAATAAAAATTTATATATATTAGGTATTCTATTTTCTTCAATTTCACATTAATTTTTGTTTTTGATTATAAAAATCATTGAAACTGTCCAGAATCTCTCCCTGGAATTTGGTCAAAGTGACCCAACACAAAGTACCCAAAACGGCTTGACTAGATTGAGCATGAATCCCACACCCACATCCACGTCATGTCGACACGGATGCTAACTGAAAGTGAAGAATCCGAGCAATTTAGCCAGACATGGGATTTGGGGGGGGGGGGGGGGGGGTAAACCAAGGAAGTTTCGATCCTATTAATGCAGGCTTGCAAAAAAGGAATAAAAACATTTGCCATGTGTTTTGTATTTGAAGTTCAAAGTAGTGAATATTAAGTTAAATACCGGCTGAACCATTCTTGATTGCTAATCTTGAATTTGATGGCAACTTGATTATATTAAGGAATACTTAATACACAGAGTCGAAAAAGCGGTCATAGGAGAATTATCTTTACCAGTTTTTTGCTCTCTTCTTTGTTGTGTATATATATATATATATACAAGAAAGATAGTCTCTGCTCGTCTCTTTCCTTATTGGCCATGCACATAGTCGGCTTTGTAGTTTTGAATGAATCAACTTGCAAGGTCAGCCATGCCTTTTAGTTTGTTACCTTTTGGATTCGAGGTGCCGGTGAGGGGTTAGTTTTAACAACTTTCGTTTTATTTAGATGCAACTTTTTGCAACTAGGTATCTTTAAGGAGTTGGAGATATTAATTTAGAGGTATATACCATCTCTTTATAATCTTCAATTGATATTGCATACTGTTGTTGGGATGTACTATCTCTTATATATTCAATTTATATGCATACTGCTTGTTAAGTAAAAATTACACTCTTTCTCAGATTTGTTTCATTTGGGATGTATGATGTTATCTTCCTTACAAAAAAAAAAAAAAAAAAGTTTTGGTACCGCAGTTTCTTTGATTGGAAGTTCATGTCCTGAGATGTTGTATTCTGATATCTATTAGTCAAATATCGAAAACATGAATAGTTTGTTATAATCATCTTATTGCAGGTTACTGAACAATGGGTGCAGGAGGTCGAATGTCCACTCCTTCTGAGGGCAACAAGTCTCAGTCTGATGTCCTCCAAAGAGTTCCTCATTCTAAACCACCCTTCACAATGGGTGACGTCAAGAAAGCCATCCCACCCCATTGTTTCAAGCGATCTATCCTACACTCTTTCTCCTTCGTTCTTTATGACCTCGTAGTAGCCTTTCTCCTTTACTATGTTGCAACTAACTATTTCCATCTCCTCCCTTACAATTTATCCTACGTTGCCTGGCCGCTTTATTGGATCTGCCAAGGCTGTAATCTAACAGGAGTTTGGGTCATAGCACATGAATGTGGTCACCATGCCTTCAGTGACTATCAATGGCTTGACGACACTGTTGGCCTTGTCCTACACTCATCTCTCCTTGTTCCCTATTTCTCTTGGAAATATAGTCATCGCCGTCATCATTCCAATACAGGTTCAATGGATCGTGATGAAGTATTTGTACCAAAGTTGAAGTCGAGTATGAAATGGTTCTCTACTTATCTCAACAACCCACCAGGAAGAATCCTTATACTTGTTGTCCAGCTCACTCTAGGCTGGCCTCTTTACCTGATGTTTAATGTTTCAGGGAGACCCTATGATCGGTTTGCTTGCCATTTTGATCCCAATAGCCCTATCTACACAGATCGTGAACGCCTTCAGATCTTTGTATCTGATGCTGGTATATTTGCTGTACTCTATGTACTTTACACTCTTGTGGCAGCAAAAGGACTTGCCTGGGTTGTCTGTGTTTACGGATGTCCATTACTCATTGTGAATGGATTCCTCGTATTGATCACGTATTTGCAGCACACACACCCTTCATTGCCTCATTATGACACAACGGAATGGGACTGGTTGAGGGGTGCTCTTGCTACAGTTGACAGAGACTACGGAATTCTCAACAAGGTATTCCATAACATCACAGATACTCATGTAGCACACCATCTGTTTTCAACCATGCCACATTATCATGCAATGGAAGCTACAAAGGCTATAAAACCAATATTAGGTGACTATTATCAATTTGATGGGACATCAATTTGGAAGGCCATGTATAGAGAAGCTAAAGAGTGTGTTTATGTCGAGCCAGATGAAGGTGACCAGAACAAGGGTGTCTTTTGGTATAAAAACAAGCTTCATTAGACTTTGCTACTAGATCATGAGCAAGGCTGGTAAGTTTAAGTCCCCAGCTAGAAGGGATTTGCTTCCATTTTCTTGAAATTTAGGCTTGTTTTGATCGAAAGTGGATTCCAGTTTTCGTTTTAAGTAATTTTCGTTATTTCACTGATTTTAGACAACTGTGAATGCTGCTTTATTTTCCCAAGTCACAATGTTTTGTGTAAAGGGAAATATGCCCAACATATATTTCAAGACACCATTTAAGTTCCATGACAATATTTCATACTTTTATCTTCCACAATATTCACATTCTCTCTGCAATGGAAAAAAAAAGGGAGCCGACTTGACTCGGCACAACCTAACGATACATTCAATACCAATGATTTGTGCCTAGAATGTTTTGCTAGATCTCTGCTCTAGATAGCTATACAGGCAAAGACAAACGCGCTTTGACCCCAGGCGCGCGAAAGCCTGTGTGAACAAGCACCAAACAGTGTGAACAAACACCAGCTGGCTTCTTGCCGGTGTGCATTAGTGAAGCTAATAGTTCGGAGTAAACGATGAATGCTCGCCCTTGATCTATGCGGAACACCATGAAAAGAGAAAAAAGACTAGTCTGAAATAAAAGTGCAAGCATATGGAACCACATATAGATAATGTTGTTCAAAAGAAGAGAATAGATTTGAAAGTAACATAAATACCAAATTACTTTTGAAAAACAGTTAAGTTCCGTTAGGGAAATGACTTACCAATCTCAAAAAAATAACACTAGGGAAAATTAGTACCCTTTCAGTTAAGGGTGGCAAGGGGATCGGGTCGGCCCGGACTGGCCCGAGACCGGTTTGAGAACCGGCCTGCTGGATCCGGTCCTGTTTAATTCGTAGGTTGGGGGGACATGCGGGTTGGGGGACTGATTAGGGGCCGGTTCACCCTTTTGGTCCCGGTCGAACGGCCCGGTCCCGGCCCGATTTCGGCCCGACTGAACTGGCCGGTTCGCGGGATCTGCTTTTTTTAAAAAAAAATTTTTTTAAATTATATCCATTGGGGCAACGGCTAATGCCCCCCCACCCCAAACGGATTTATCCCACTTTTTCACTTCCCCAACACCCCCTACCATCCCCCTACTTTTAATATTTTAATTTAAACCCTCAAGTTATCATAAATACACTTTAACCCATTTTTAATATTATAAATATCCCTCTATCCCTTATTATTTCTTACAAAATCATCTATTCTCTCATCTATTTTCTATATCCTCTCAATCTCAAATCTTAGTTTTTTATTCCATTTAAGTCTCATATTATATCATAATACATATATTTCAATTCTAAATTTTCATATTATATTATAATATATATAATTCTCATATTTGCTATCAAGTATTGGAGTTCCAAATTACAAGTTACAACAAACTACAAGTTTCAAGAATCGGTTATAACGTCTGCTATTAACGCAGACGTTTGATACATTCGTTTCATAATATTTATATTTTATTTTTCGTCATTAATTTTTGTGTTATTATTATTTTTATATTACACTTTACATATAATTAAATATGAGTTTTAGTAAAAAAGATACCGGTAAAGGAAAAGAGAAAGAACCAAGTGGCATTAGTAAATTATTTAATTTTAATAAAAAAAGTAGTAAGGAAAAAAAATAAGAGTAACTATGGTGGTACTTCTTCTAAATCAATGTCTAGAGTTAGATTTAATACAAATGATTCTACTTATGTTGATGATACTTCTTATGATATTTATTCAAATGTTCAACTCGATCATGAAAGTTTATAACGACGTTATGGTAATATTAATCCTAATCTTGATGAATATTCAGGTGAAGAAGTAGAAGTTGATCCAGGAGAAGAAGATTTAGAAGATACACCTACTAGTCCAGTGACAGAAGTTCCAACTGAAACTACAAATTCAACGGAGCAAAATTGTGGACGCTCACCCCTTATACCTCCTACAAGGGAGAAGGTGAAGTATCAACGCCCTAAAACTTCTGTTGTGTGGCAATTTATGACTTTAGATAAAGAAAACTCTATTGCAATTTGTAATAAGTGTAAACAACATTTTAAACATAAACAAGGTGGGGGTCAAGGTGGGACGGGGGGTTTAAATAGACATTTGTTATCTTATGTGCTGATTGAATATAAAAAAGCTAAAGCATTAGCCGATAGGAAAAAAGAAATTCCAGTTAATGATTTTGATATTAATGTTAATGAATCGGTAGGGGCTTCTAACATGGTTCAAGGAACATTAGATCTTTCTAACCCCAGTGGTCCACTAACACAACGTAAATATAATAAGGAAAGAGATCGCGAAAATTTAGCTAAAATGGTTTCTGTTTGTGGTTTGCCTTATAGTTTTCCTTCACATCCCGATTTTATTGAATATATTCAACAAACTTATAATCCTTCTTATAGAGGTTTTTCAAGAAATACTGTTAAATCTAATGTTTTTGAACATCAAGGTAAATATTGTCAATATCTTCGTTGTATGTCTAGCATATTAGATTGTAGAGTGTCCATAACTTCGGACATGGGTCGTAGTGTTAATGAACGTGATTATTTAACTATTACAGCACATTGGATTGATAATAACTGGAGTTTGCAATAAAGAATCTTAAGTTGTATAAAGAATGTGTAGAGAAAAAAACTGATGCATATTTAGCTTCAAATATTTTGAGTGTTTTAGATTATTACATGCTTATAGATAAAGTAATGTCTGTCACATTAGATAATGCATCTAATAATACAAACGTTGCTAGTATGTTAAAAGTTAGATTATGTCCAATTGATGTTAATGCTTTTCATGTTAGATGTATTGCACATGTATTAAATTTAATTGTACAAGATGGTATTGAATTATTTGATTGTGGTTGTATGAAAATTGAATATACTGTTGCCTGGATTTTTTATGCTCATATAGTTGCTAGAATTAGGGAATTTAATGAGCGTTGTGTACTTTGTGATTTGCCACCAAGAAAAATTCCAAGACATATTAAAACAAGATGAAATTCTTTTTACGAAATGCTTTCAGTTGCTTACGAATATAAAAACCCCGTACAAATGGTGTTTAATGCTCATAATGTTGACCCATTAGATAGGATTTGTGAAGAAGATTGGGAACAAACTAATAAACTAATAGAATTTTTAAGACTTTTTTATGATGCTACAACCATGTTTTCTGGAATTTATTATCTTACTATTTCATCAATATTAATAAATATTTGTGCTATTTCAATTCAATTTTCAAAATACAAAAAAATTGAAAAATTTAGAGTTGCAATTGAAGGTATGATTGTAAAATTTAAAAAATATTTTTTTTCCTATTCCTCGAATGTATTTAACTGCTACTTTACTTCATCCTAAATATAAATTACGAAGTGTGCAGACACTTGTTGATACTTTAGAAATTTTATCGGAAGAAAGTCCAACTTGTGAAATGTGTAAGTCTAGCATAAAAATAGAAGCAAAAGTTTTGTATACAAAATATAGAACTACAGGAAATATTCAAGGAGAAGTTGGTCAAACTTCTAATCCTCAGAGTAAAGCTCGAATTTCAAGTTATATGCGAGGTTTTCTTGGTCTTAATTCTACTAACCGTGATGATTTTGAAGAATATCTTAATCAATCTTTAGAAATAGTGGAAGACAAAGATGGCAATGAAGATTTATTAGCATGGTGGAGGAGGAGGAGCGTTGCATTTCCAATTTTGAGCAAAATGGTTCGTGATGTTCTAGCTATTCAAGCTTCATCAGTTGCATCGAAGGCTGCTTTTAGTGCGGCAAGGTTTCAAATTGGTGATCATAGATATTCATTGGTGGAAGAAAGTTTGGAAACATCAGTTTTATTTAGAGACTGGATCAACGCCGAGAGAAGGAATTATAATTTGCCAAAGATAAGTTTCAAACAAGAATCTTGGATTAAAACGATCATTGAATCTACTGACGATGAATTAGAGTCACAAGAGTTTCTAGCAAGTTTGCCAACACCGGAGGATGTCATCATCGATATGATTCGATAATTAGAATTGAGTTTTAAAGGAGAACACAGATATTAGATTACATCAGAGAACTAATTGAAACAGAACCCTTCCTAGAAGGTGGCTGCGTAAATCAATTGTTTAGTTATTGTCCCCTATTTTTCTTGTGAAAGACAGATCATTGGTGCAATAACTTTTTTTAGGTTAAAAGAGAATTGAAGAGTTGTCACATAGCAAATTAAGGTGCGTTAGGAAATCATTCCAATAAATTTGTGAATTATGTGGGGGTACTTATGCATTTTCCCTTAATTATTAATTAAAACGGCTAGGTGATAGAGAATTCAAAATTTTATTTAAGACAAGTAAATCAAATATGCAAGGTTGATTATTAATTTAATTAACACAAGTTTAGATGTTAGGATAATTGAACAAACTAACTAATTTAATAATTAAAATGAAAACTTTGGGCAATGGTACTTTCAGAAATGCGTTGACTTAGTTTAAAATTTAAGAATTAAACCGGGTAATTTCTTTTACTTTCCGCTAATTATTCATGTATAATTATAAATTAAAAATCAACATGTCTCATCGAAATCGAACATTGAATTTGATAGAGAAAATGAATATAACTTTAACAATTGAATTTATGTGAAGATTGAAAAGGATGAGTAAAAAAGTTAAAAGGATATGAAACATGGAAAGGAAAATATTATAACTCGAAAAAATTGATTAAATTGTTCTTGGTGAAAGTGAAGAAACCTGTATCACCAATTCAATATAAGAACTTGGTTCTTGTAGTACTTTAACATAACTTTGTAATACAAAATAACAAAATTTTATTGGGGAAAACTTCCTTACTCAAGGGAAGAAAAATCATTACCTACATCGTGTAGAATTTTCAACAACTTCTCACTAACTTCACTGAGCGGCTTCAGGTTACAACTCTATAATCTAAGGGACTATTAGCTCTAGTACCTTAACTCTAACGATTCACTATAACTGTTATATTTACTCTCCAAGAAGTCACCGCAACTACTTGTTACTGTTAGTCCATATGTTCCTATGTTTAGATTTAGTTAATGGATTCCTATTAGGTTAGGTTTAGTTAATAGATTCTTATTAGGTTAGGTTTAGTTAATGGATGCTTATATATAGCCTTCCTATTCTTTTTGTATTGAAACGAATTCTATTATATTGTAATACAACTCTTACTTCTTGTTCTTCAATTAAAGTAGTTCGGTTAACATGGTATCAGAGCCTCTATGTTCTTGGTAAACAATCAAAGAGTTTTCGCTGCCGGCGGGTGGCACCCATATATGCTACCCGTCTGGCTAATGATTATGTTTGCAAAAGTTGGGTCACCGTAAATCGATCCATGCTCCTTGATTTATTCGGTTTGATTTTTTATTTATTTGGTTCGGTTTTTGATTTGTTTGGTTCGATTTTTTATTTGTTCGGTTCGATTTTTGATTTGTTCTGTTCGTTTTTTGATTTGTTCGGTTCGTTTTTTTTTTATTTGTTCTAACTAGGATTCGATTTTTGATTTGTTCGAAATAGGGGTTCGATTTAAGGTACTTTAATTTTTGTTTTGAAATTGTTCGTGTCTTGCTCTATTTGCTTGACGAAATTTGGGTTGTATTGTGTTGTTTAATGATGGGTATTGAGTAAAGTTTGGATCTTTATTGTTAAAAGGGTTGCTTTATTTGTTCCCTCTTCATCGCTGTGTTTGAGTTTTGGTTTTTGGGTTTTGCTACTGTTTTGAGTTTTGGCTTCGAAGATGGTAGGTGCAAAAGATCACCAGCGTTTCCAAGCATCTTATGCAATTTTGCTGAAGGCTACTGATTATGACATAAAGATGGATATTTCGGAAAAAGAAATCTGCTGCTGCTAAAGCCTGATTCGGAGATGTTTGTCTATGCATCATAGCTTCTACAATTCATACCAGAGAAATGTATTGTGTTCGGAAACTCAAACCAAACTATGAAGGCTGCACATGATGCTCAAATAAAGTGTGTTGCAGATTGTTGATCTTTGTATGAAGGCGCAGTCGGTGTCTCGGTTTGGATTTTTGTGTGACAAACTCTCAATGCTTATTGCCATTGCATTGTGAGTTTGAGGGAGGATGTTAGTCCATATGTTACTATGTTTAGATTTAGTTAATGGATTTCTATTAGGTTAGGTTTAGTTAATGGATTCCTATTAGGTTAGGTTTAGTTAATGGATGCTTATATATAGCCTTCCTATTCTTTTTGTATTGAGATGAATTCTATTATATTGTAATACAACTTTTGCTTTTTGTTCTTCAATTAAAGTAGTTCTGTTAACAGTTACAACTCTTACGAACTCACTTTCAAACTTAGAATTATTACAATTCAATAATGATTCCATGTTACTTTAACAATAAACTTATTTAGAATGAAAACCTGACTCTAGTTCTTCTTTCTTCTGTCATTGTACGCTCATTCTGCCACTTCTTGCCTTTTGCTGAAAACAACGATATTCATTGTGTGCAAAATCTAAAGTTTCATTATTCAGCTTTCTCCTTGTATACTCATCCTATTTTGCGCATCCTGAAAACCCTAATTGAGTTCGAAAGTGGCTCTTCAATAGGTCGGCTACTCCTTATATAGAACCTTACGTGGATTCTAATTTATTCTTATGCGATTTTACTTTGATAATCATTTTTAGAATTTGATCTGCTTTGTCGATCATCAAAAACTGTTTTTTTGAATATTGACTTGTCATCAGAAAGTATGACAGAAAAAGTTCTCTGTAGGATCGATTCTGCCTATAAATATTGGATTATATTTGCTACAACCTTTTATCATTTTTAGGACGAATTTTGGGGGTGTGTGTGTGTGTGTATATATATATATATATATTATTTTTTCGTGCAATACTAAGAGTTAATTCGTTGTTAGCAGTAAAAATTACTAAACGTTTGAATTTTCTTGAACAAATTAAACTAATCATGGATATGCGCTCCTTAAACTCACCCAATCGGTGTTTTAATTTGGTGATTAATTCATGTGAATAATGACTTACTTTTTTTTAATGATTTTCTTTATCCCAATTTTTTTTTTTTTATTACATAGGCAATAGGGAAAGAGGAAATTGGGGAGGGGATAATTACAAGGTGGATAATAGCTAGGACCTTCACCAACAAGGTGAAAGTTCACATACCCAAATAATTGGGTATTATCAAAATTTCAAGAAATTTTATTGTTAACAAGAAATAAATCCATACCTGGATATAGAAGAAAGGATGCCAACAACCCTGTTGATAGAAGATGATCAATACAACACAATTTCAAAACATCATTCAGGCTTATACAAAAAAAAGCTAGTAAATTAGAATGTAATGTTGATATTCGAATAATGTTATTTTCATCAAACAATTTGAAATTATCGGTAGATTTTCAAAATGCAATATAATGCTAAATAAAAGTACTCATCTTATTGACTTGAAACGAAGTGAGCAAGATCAACAACAGTCTTAAGAATTTTGAAATAAGCGATAATAAAATGAGTACTTTCACTTACTGTTATATCAAGATTCAAAAAATTGATCAATAACTACTTATAAATAATACCATTTGATGAAATTAACATTATTCCATCATAGACATCAAATTCACTAGCCTTTTGTATAAGCATGAACAAATTTTGAAATGTGACATATTAACACCTTCATTTATATAAAGTATCGATCAATATTTTTGAAGAAAGGATGCTTATAAGAAATGAAATATCAAGATTATTCGTAAGCATCACATTTTTTTTTTATGGCGAAACATTAACTTTCTAACCTAATATTGTAATTAAATCAAATCTTTTTCATGAAAAAAAAATTATAGAAGCAAAATGAAACTGATATGATATTTGTAATGAGATATGAACTTTAAATTTAAATAGGTAAATTATAGATCAACTTACCTAATACTAGGCTAGCGTTTGACCATATATTTCAAAATAATTTTGGGCAAATTATTTTTTGATAAAATTTTGCCATGTGTTTGACTACAAACTTCTAGATCTTTTTGGCAAGTCATTTAAGGGTGAAGTTTTGCCATGTGTTTGGCTACAAATTTACAAATATTTTTGGCAAGTCATTATTGGGTGAAGTTTTGTCATGCGTTTGGCCATAGATTTTTTTGAGAGATATATTTGACTTTTTTTTAAAAGAAAATTATGATTTATAATACCTATAAGTTCTAAAAATTTATTAAAAATGCTCATAAGTTTGTATTGTCATTTTATAATGAAAATGTTTCGTGAAAAGAAATGACAACGAACATAAATAATATGAGTTCGAAAAAAGAAGAAGAAAACAAAACGAAAATTCCATTGATTTGTATACGAAAAACTACTATTACTACTTGTAATTGGAAGTGACTTCGAAGAGTAAGCTCGGATAAAAATTGTATAAAATATGTATATAACGGTATAAATTTTTGTACAACAAACTAGGAAATGAAATTTAGACTAAAATTATAAATGTTGGGTGTTTTATAAAATATAAAAGTTTTGGATAATTTTTAAATTTTTAAAATTCGCGTATACTAAAATCTGGCTCAAATTCTATTTTTTTCTAAAACTTGAAAACTTGGGATAGCCAATTATATGACCAAACACTAGTTATCAATTTTTTTCTAAATTTTTCCCAAATATAATTTTCTTACTTTTGGATCACTAGGTTATGATTAGTAAATGAAAATGTAATTGGAAGGAACATTAGTTAAAATATCAAAATCTTCAAACATTTTTTATAGCAACCAAATCAAAGTCTCAACTTATCTTTGATTAAAGGTATCCCAAGAGATTAAAAGTTTATTAAATTAAATATTCCTCTAATGTTATCTAACTTCTAACTTTTGAATACATCTCTTGTATTTTAAGATATAAGCTCTTACACCATTTATATTATGAAAATATCATACACTTATACTCTCTATGAGTTAAAGCCGTGACTAAATATATTAGTAAAAGATCGAGTAAAATTATTAATGACACAAATTACTTAATAAGATATTCCAATTATTATTAGTAAGTTTCTCGCACTTAAATCATACAAGTTATTTTATTTTTATTTAGTTTTAATATTTTATTATATAATATTTTAAGGTTTGACTTAGTGATTAACAAAGTGGTTGAAAATCACTAGATCTATGATTTTTTCCATCTTCTACCATTGTGAATAGAGTTACTTAGTACTTATTACTGGTATAAGGTAACATATATTCTGTGACATCAGTTAAGATACACATAAAATTGACTTGGTCACCACAATTATCAAAATATATATATTAATTAAATATTAAAGGTGTGACCTAATGATAAAATAAAGTGGGTTAAAAATCACGAGATCTGTTGAAAAAAAATTTGAGTTCGATCTTAAAGTTAAACATTAACAATACTATATTTATTAAAAGACAAGTGAAAGAATGGAATTATAAATATATGCACACAAATATATATTTATATACAAATACACCTAATTCATTTTGAAAACTTTGGGCAATGGTACTTTCAAAAACGCGTTGACTTACTTTAAAAATTGAGAATTCAACCGGGTAATTTCTTTCACTTTCCGCTAATTATTCATTTATAATTATAAATTAAAAATCAACATGTCTCATTGAAATCGAACATTGAATTTGATAGAGAAAATGAATATAACTTTAACAATTGAATTTATGTCAAGATCGAAAAAAATAAGTAAAAAAGTTAAAGGATATGAAACATGGAAAGGAAAAATTATAACTCAAAAAAGTTGATTAAATTGTTCTTGGTGAAAGTGAAGAAACCTGTATCACCAATTCGGTATCAGAACATGGTTCTTGTAGTACTTTAACATAAGTTTGTAACACAAAATAACAAAATTTTATTGGGGAAAGCCTCCTTACTCAAGGGAAAAAAAATCATTACCTACATCGTGTAAAATTTTCAACAACTTCTCACTAACTTCACAGAGCGGCTTCATGTTACAACTCTATAATCTAAGGGACTATTAGCTCTAGTACCTTAACTCCAATGATTCACTATAACTGTTATATTTACTCTCCAAGAAGTCACAACAACTTCTTGTTACAACTCTCACGACTCACTATTAAACTTAGAATTATTACAACTCAATAATGATTCCAAGTTACTTTAACAATTTACTTATTTAGAATGAAAATCTGACTCTAGTTCTTCTTTCTTCTATCATTGTACGCTCTTTCTGCCACTTCTTGCCTTTTGCTGAAAACAACGATGTTCATTGTGTTCAAAATCTAAAGTTTCATTATTCAACATTCTCCTTTTATAGTCATCATGTTTTGCACGTCCTGAAAATCCTAATTGAGTCCGTAAGATGCTCATCAATAGGTCGGCTACTCCTTTATAGAACCTTACGTGGATTCTAATTTATTCTCACGCGACTTTACTTCGATAATCATTTTTAGAATTTGGTCTGCGTTGTCAATCATCAAAAACTGTTTTTGTTGAATATTGACCTGTCATCAGAAAGTATGGCAGAAAAAGTTCTCTTTAGGATCAATTCTGCATATAAATATTGAATTATATTTGCTACAACCTCTTATCCTTTTTAGTACGAATTTTAGGGGGGTATATTTATATATAAAGAGAGAGAGAGAGAGTAAAACCTGTATAAATGCATATGCTTGGGACCGGCAAAAAATATTCATCTATCGAGATTATTAGTTTATTGATAAATGCATAAAATATTTATTTATCAATAAATAAATATTTATTATTTTAGAGAGTATTTTGCAGTATGTGACATAAGAAAGAAAAAAAATATTTGAATTAAGAATTTCAAAAGTTTAAATATAGGAAACTAAAAAGTGTAGTTTTTGCATATTTATTATTTAAATCTAGGAAAGCTAAACGAATTTAGTGAAGTTTAATGTTTCTAATTGTATTCATGTATATAGAATATGAAGAAATTTTATGTTAACTATAAAAGGAAAAAGCTAGATGTTTAAAAATCATAATTCAAGTATAATGTCTTCTCATCATTTGAAAGGCGTAAAAAAATCATCTTTAACCAATAAAATAAGAAACACAATATGTGAGCATAAGAAAGAGAATCCAACTATTAGCCAAAAAGATTTGCAAGCATGGGTGAAATAAAAGTTTGATTTGACTATTAGTCAATCAACAATATCGCACACTCTCAAAAGGTCGGCAGAGTATTTGTCAAGTGAGATGAAAAATAGCGATGCCAAAAGGCATAAACCGACAAAATACCCTGATTTAGAGAAAGTTTTGTACGAGTGGTTTCTTCAAATGCAAGAGAAAGCGAACATGTCAGGGGAAATTATCCAAGGAAAAGCAAAAGATCTTTTCCTGAAAATGTATGGTGAAACTAATCCAGAATTCAGCTTCTCTTCTGGTTGGTTAGAACGTTTCAAGTCAAGATATGGAATCAAGTCTTACAAACGTTTTGGTGAAAGTGGTTTAGTTATCATGGAGAATATTGAAAACGAATTGCCTAGCATACGGTCAAAACTAGATCAATTTGAATTGAAGGATATTTATAATATGGATGAAACTGGACTATTTTACCGATTGGAAGCTGATCATTCACTTGCTACCAAGCAGTTTGAAGGTTGCAAAAAAGACAAAGAGAGAATTACTCTTGCTCTCTGGTGCAATGGTAATGGATCTGACAAAGTACCATTGTGGATTATTGGTAAGTTTGCAAATCCTAAATGCTTTAAAAATGTGAACATGAACAATCTTAATTGCATGTATAGATCCAACAAGAAAGCTTGGATGACTGACTTGCTTTTCCAAGAATATGTTGGATGGTTTGATAAGAGAATGAATTGCAGGAAGGTTTTGTTAATAGTAGACAATTGCCTAGCTCATCCAAAGATAGTTGAAGGCCTAAGAAATGTATAGTTGTTTTTCTTACCTCCTAACACAATGTCTAAGATTCAACCATGTGATGCTGGGATTATTCGAGCATTCAAAGCTCATTATCATTGTCGTCTTTATTTCAGCATCCTACAAGGCCTTGAGGTTGAAGCACCAAATACTGAAAAAAATAATATTTTGAATGCTATTAATTTTGCTAACTTGGCTTGGAATTTTGATGTGAAAGAAATAACCATTGCAAATTATTTTCAGCATTGCAAGATTCAGTCGGAAGAAAACAATGTTTCCGAACTACAAGTTGGTGAATTAGATGAAGGAATCCAAGAATTAAATAATGTCATCTCTAATTTAGTCTACAGAAATGTGATGGATGTTGAACATCTTTTGAACTACCCTAACAAGAATGATACAGTTATGGAATCACCTACAGAGGAAGAGATTATTCAATTTGTAATGAATATTGATAATGAGAATGATCCTGAGCAAGTTGATAGTAGCATTGTCCCACATGTATCGTCAAAGGAGGCATTTCAAGCAATGACTACATTGTCCCACATGTATTGTCAAAGGAGGCATTTCAAGCAATGACTACATTGTCAAACTATTTGGTACAACACAAACAAAATATTTCGGAAATTGTGTTCGCTCTTCAAAAAGCTAAGGATGAGATTAATTTTGGTTTTGGTGGGAAGAAAAAACAATCAACTATAGAATCATATTTTAAAAAGAAATAGTTATTGGTCTAGTATTATTGACTAATTAAATATATACAAATTATTGATGTATTCTAGTAATTATTACTTTATATTTTTTCTAGGCCTTTAATACTTTATTTTTAATTATTATCTAATGCATTTAGCGAGAATATTACTTTAATATAGCTGGTCCAAGTTGGGACTGGAGAAAAATATTCATTTAGCGAGATTATTACTTTATCGAATATTACTTTATCGAGGTTTTACTGTATATATCCGGCAATACTAAGAGTTAATTCGTTGTTAGAAGTAAAAAATACTAAACGCTTGAATTTTCTTGAACAAATTAAACTAATCATGGATATGCACTCTTTAAACTCACCCAATTGGTGTTCTAATTTGGTGATTAATTCATGTGAATAATGTGATACTTTTTTTTAATGATTTCTTTATATCAATCAAATTTTTTTATTACATAATCAATAGAGGAAGAGAAAATTTGGGAGGGGATAATTACAAGGTGGAGAATAGCTAGAACCTTCACCAACAAGGTGAAAGTTCACATACCCAACTAATTGGGTATTATCAAAATTTCAAGAAATTTTATTGTTAACAAGAAGTTATAAATCCATACCTGGATATAGATGAAAGGATTTCAACAGCCACGTTGATAGAAGATGATCAATAAGTCACATTTTCAAAACATCATTCAGGCTTATCCAAAAAAGCTAGTAAATTAGAATGTAATGTTGATATCCCAATAATGTTATTTTCATAAAACAATTTGAAATTATCGATTGATTTTCAAAATGTAAAATAATGCTAAATAAATGTACTCATCTTATTGACTTGAAACAAAGTGAGCAAGATCAGCAACAGTCTTAAGAATTTTGAAATAAGCGATAATAAAATGGGTACTTTCACTTACTATTATATCAAGATTCAATAACTACTTATAAATAATACCATTTGATGAAAATGACATCATTCCATCATAAACATCAAATTCACTAGCCTTTTGGATAAGCATGAACAAGTTTTGAAATGTGACATATTAACACCTTCATTTATATAAAGTATAGATCAATATTTTTGAAGAAAGGATGAAAGGATGTTTATAAGAAATGAAATATCAAGATTATTTGTAAGCATCACAATTTTTTTTACGACAAAGCATTAACTTTCTAACCTAATATTGTAATTAAATCAAATCTTTTTTGTGAAAAAAAAAATTATAGAAGCCAAATGAAATTGATATGATATTTGTGATAAGATATGAACTTTAAATTTAAATAGTTAATTATTGATGAACTTACCTAATGCTAGGTTAGAGTTTGACCATATCTTTCCATATATTTTGGGCAAATTATTTTTTAGTAAAATTTTGCCATGTGTTTGACCACAAAATTCTAAATCTTTTTGGCAAGTCATTTATGGGTGAAGTTTTGTCACGTGTTTGGCTATAAAATTACAAATATTTTTGGCAAGTCATTATTGGGTGAAGTTTTGTCATGTGTCCATAGACTTTTTTGGGAGATATATTTGACATATAAAAAAAAATTGATTCATACCTATAAGTTCTAAAAAAATATTAAAAATACTCATAAGTTTGTATTGTCATTTTATAATGAAAATGTTTCGTGGAAAGCAATAACCACGAACATAATTAATATGAGTTCAAAAAGAAGAAGAAGAAGAAAACAAAACGAAAATACGATTGATTTGTATACGAAAAACTATTGTTACTACTTGTAATTGGAAGTGACTTCGGAGGGTAAGCTCGAATAAAAATTGTATAAAATATGTATATAACAGTATAAATTTGGTACAATAAACTAGGAATAAAATTTAGACTAAAATTATAAATGTTGGGTGTTTTATAAAATATAAAAGTTTAGGGTCATTTTTAAATTTTGTTAAATTCGCGAATACTAAAATCTAGCTCAAATTTTATTTTTTTTTCTCTAAAACTTGGAAATTTAGGATAACCAATTATATGACCAAACACTAATTACCAATTTTTCTCTAAATTTTTCCCAAATATATTTTTCTTATTTTTGGATTACTGGGTTATGATTAGTAAATGAAAATGTAATCAGAAGGAACATTAGTTAAAATATCAAAATCTTTAAACTTTATTTATAGCAACCAAATCAAAGTCTCAACTTATCTTTGATTAAAGGTATCCCATGAGATTAAAAGGTTTATTAAATTAAATATTCCTCTAATATAATCTAATTTCTGAATATATCTCTTGTATTTGAAAATATAAACACTTACACCATTTATATTATGAAAATGTCTTACACTTATACACCCTATGAGTTAAAGCCATGACTAAATATATTAGTAAAGGATTGAGTAAAATTATTAATGACACAAATTACTTAATAGGATATTCCGATTATGTAACGACTTGATTCCGTCATTAGGGAAAAGTCAATGAAGAAAGAATTGGGGCTAGAAAACTTTTTCGTAGTAACTTGGAATTTCTCGACCTAGTCCAGATTTGAACGAAATTGGAGTCATTAAGGTGTATGGAAATCTAGTAATTAATGAGAGATCTAATTATGATTTGAACTACATGAGTAGATAGCTAAGACATTAAGGAACCTATACGACTTTATGGAATCGAGTTTAGGCGAGTAGAACTCTCGAAAATGATCTTAGCGTGAACAGGTACTGTAATATTCTGTCTCCATGTAGGCCGCTAGAGCGGGATTGGAGCCACCAGAGCAGGGCTGTTGTAGCAGGATGGGTTCACCGTGGCAGGCCAGACGTGACTTAAAGTCGTTAATAAACCCCTATACGACCTTATTTGGCACTTTTCAATTTTTAGAACTAAGGAGACGATCCCAAACGAGTTCTTGAGCCTTTTTCACCATTCTTGAGGCTAAAGGTAAGCTTTTCACTCCCCAAATTCGTTTTTCGATCCTTAGAACGTAATATAATGGATAAATATTGATGTGGAAGGGTTTTGCTAAAGATTCTATGGTGGAAACAACCCTAAATTGGGTAATTAGTGATTGTTTATTGATTCCCGTGATATCATGATTGTTTGTAGACCAAGAATAAGCGGAAAGAATCTGAAAAGGGAAGATTCAAATGCCTTAGGGGATTCAAGCTTGTTTCGAGGTAGGTGATGATTGTGATTCTGTGATTGTATGATGTATGTTTGTTTTTGCTTCATTATGATACATGTATGTATGCGAATGTTGCATTATTGATCACACTTGTTGTAAATAAGGATAGTTGAATAATTGTATGTCATAAATCACCTCTTATTGTATGATTGTGAGAACATACATTGTGATTGTGATTGTGGTTTGTTGAATGGGCGGGTGTCACAATTCGACACACTAACTTAGATCGGATTACCACTTTCCGACATAAATATGGTATCGGCTACCACGTTTCGGCATAACTAATTTGGATCAGATTGCCATATTTCTGCATAAATATGGGATCGACTGCCACGTTACAACATACTAACTTGGATCAAATTGCCACGTTTAGGCATAAATATGAGATCGGATTGCCACGTCCTGGCATAAATATGGGATCAAATTGCCACGTTCTGACATGCTAAATGTTTAGGTTTGGGTTCCATGAGAGGACCATCGAATTGGGTTCGTGAGAGGACCATTGAATTGTGTTGTGTATCTACTTGTGATGAGTTCATTCATATCTAATGATGATTGATATTAAAAGACGGTATGTTGCTCTAAATTGATATAATTGTGATATGTGAGAATCGTAAAGATGTTCATTGTTCTTATATGTTGATGATATTGTATATGTTCGATATGTGCATGCGATTATATTGTCATATTGACAAATGTATGTTACACTTAGTGGATAGCGGCGTGATCCTACTAGTACACGGTGGTTGTGTACTGATATTGCACTTGTTATTTCCTTGTTGAGTACAAGGCATCTTCAGGTGACTATTAGTAGACCTCAGCTAGGTGACTATGAGCGTGACTAAATTTAAGGGTGAGCAAGTTCTTTCAGGTTGCCATGGATCTACCTTGTTTAAGTCCACTCTTTTTGGACTCAAACTTTTGTTTAAGGTGTTGTTTAGTTTCGAGGTTGAACCCCTTGTTCTTAGACTTGTCGTTAGTAGAGTTTTGGTATATTGACTTTTAGGTTCTACGTTAATTCTTCCGCATTTGTTAGTTATTGTTGAACTTTTGTTAGAGTTTATGGAAACTCTATTTTCTTTCCTTAGTATTTGACTTATATGCCTTAGTTTTTAGATTGATTGCTTGGTTTGGGTTGTAGTAGTGGTTCTCCCACCGGATTGTTAGTGTTGGTGCCAATCACAACTGTCTGGGTCATGATAAAGTTGGTATCAGAACCCTAAGTTCGTTGATCTCATTGTACCAAAACGAGTCTAGTAGAGTCTTGCGGAATGGTACGATGACGTTCGTAGTTTTCTTTGAGAGGCAATAGGGCTTTAGAAAAAACTCACTTTTTTCTACTCCTTTGTGTTATGACTTGAATCCTATTTGGTATCTTAGTGATACAAATTGGTATCTTTCCTCCTTCAATCTATGGTCTGAACTAGAGCAACAAAAGTGGTAACACCATCACTAGAAAGAGAGTATGTGCATAGACTACTGACAGTTGAATAGGGTCGCTATTCAGAACAAATATCCATTTCCTCGGATAGATGACCTTTTTGACCAATTGCAAGGTGAATTAGTTTTCTCTAAGATTGACTTAAGGTTTGGTTACCATCAGTTAAAGATTGAGACGATTAAGAATTGGGTTCGACCGAGTTCTATGATTGAAATTAACAGTTTTGTAGGGATCGCTAGCTACTATTGTCGCTTGTGGTATGAGTTGAATCCAATTGGTATCTCCCGACTCCAATTAGTATCTCCCCACTCCAATTGGTATCTCAACGAAGTGAACTAGATGTTATGGTTACGACTGAGGGCCCCCAAGCAAATCAAATTGAAAACAGAGAAGGTTTCAATTGGTATCTGGCCCTAGGGGTGATGTGAATGCATGAATGATCAATAATGATCGTCTATGGAGAGAACTAATTAAAGAATTTGGACTTGTCTTGCGCTTGTGTGATGACCGTGTGAATGACTAGATGTATCTTGGGGATGTGTGGATTGTGGTGCTAAATTAATAAGAACGAGTTGGTTTGTGTAGCGTGGGATTTACTTTGGATAAACATGATTTCTCTTGGCTCAGAGAATTATCCTAAATTCGTTTGGTAGAGCTGGGAACCTTTGGGAAAATTGTAAAAGAGAAAAACCCAGAAAATTTGTTGGCCTGGGTTCTGTTTCCGTTTTGGCCGCTGAGGCGGGATTCTTTCTGCCAAGGCGAGGCTGCTAGTGCGGGATTCCTTCCGCCAAAGCGGGACAGGGCAAGACAGAATCTCAGCCTCGTCTCCCTTATTTATATGTAACTATGGGAAACTGAAAATAAAAATAAAAATCAGAGAAATATACAAATACAAATAAAAAATAAAAGATTGAAACCGCTTGAAGATAAATAAAAATTTTAAAAAAATGATACTATAAGAAGTTGTCTGAAATTGTGGGAGCACGATTTGAGAGGGAGACACAATATTTTTAAAATTTGATACTTGATTATGCTTGAGTAAATTATTGAGAAAAATCAGTGAAAAGATTAAGATGAGAGAGAAAGGATTTTTGTATAAATGAATAAAATGGAAAACCGGAAAGTATACAATTCTGAAAGTGGTTCCTATCAAATAGAACGAAAGGTTAGCGACAAATGATAATATTTTATAACTATAAAGCTATGGATAAATAATTAAGTAGCATATATTTGCTTAATCACATAAGTTTTCCTTTTTTTATCAGAGAAAAAGAGCAAGTAGATCCAAAATTGTACTATATTACAAGAGTTTACTTCAAGTGCTCAAGCAAGCAGCATGTTAACATACATGCTTAGCACTTTGAGGGTATATATGTAATTTTTTTCGTGGAAATTTGTTTGTCTCATTTTATTAGTTTATTATATAATCATGATAATTAACAACTTAAAATATTTTAAAGACATAAAAATTTAATTGACTTTTGAAATTCTATTTGTGTCGTATAAATCTATATATATTAATAAAGCTGAAAATGAAAAATGCTGATGTGGCATGCCTCAATAGTCAATGACCACTATCACTATTTATCCTTTTTTTTTTTTCAGAATTTTAAAGTTTTTCCTTATTATTTGTATTTATTATATTTTCTTGATTCTTAAATTTCTGATGTCCAATATATTATTTAATATATGTAACATCTCTTTCCTTATTATTTGAATTTATTACAGTTTCTTAAATTCCTCTCTTATTTATAATTCTTATTAATTATGTCCAAAAGAGAATTTTACGTATTCAATTTATATCTTTTGTTTTCTTTCTTCCTTTGGGGCTTTTCCTTCTTAAATTTTTTATCTTAAATCTAAATAAAAACCTTGCATGTCTTTCTTTTTTTTTTTTTTTTTTTTAAAAAAATTATAAGGAGTTTTTGTGAAATTGTACTCTTCTGAGAATTGAAGTCAAGATGGTAACATATATATGCCCCTCTCATATTTTTTTTAGCTCCCCTTCAATTTTTGTTACATGCTTCGAATCTACAGTTTAATTTGTTTGAATTCGAGCCACATATACAAAAAAAAATTAAACGATTCATTCCACAAAATCTTTAACAATAAATAAAAGCAAATACATAAGGGGTTGTTTGGTGTGAGGGATAAAAATAATAGTGATGGGATAAAAATTTTGTATCTTGTTTGGTTTTCATGTTTGGGATAACTTATCCCACCATATATATCATAGTGATGGGATAAGTTATCACATATACATGGTGGAATAAGTTATTCCATGATAACTAACCCAGGATAACTAATCTTAGGATAACTTGTTCTCAATCAAATGACCACTTAGCCTTCTCATATACAAGAATTTCTTTCTTTCTCGTAGATACAATTTTTATTTTATTTTATTTTGAAATGTCTTTGTTAAAAGAGGCGTATATCTCAGAAATTTATGTAATCAACAACTATCAAATGGAGTCACTGTGACATTAAAAAAAATGACACATAATAAGCAAAGATAAAAGAAGTGAAAATTTATGGAATTGGTCATTAAAATGACGAACATAAATCAACTCAATGGAGAAATAATAGAAATTGTGACATTATTAGAGGTGAGGTAAATTACACAAAACTCATAAGAAAGACAGAACGATTAAACAGAAAAACAAGATTTCTGAAAAATATCAAATCAATAATGACAAATAGGGCAACACCATGTTTGTGGTACATTAGTCGTATACATTAAGGGGCCGTTATTGGTTACTGGTTAGAGTTATGCAGGTATTAATTATGTAGGTATTAGTTATGCAGGTATTAGTAATGTAAGTATTAGTTATGCATTTATTAATTATGTAAGTATTAGTTATACAAATATTAATTATATAGGTATTAGTTATGTAGATATTGATTATGTAGGTATTAGTTATGCAGATATTGATTATGTAGGTATTAATTATACAAATATTAGTTATTTAGGTATTATTTATGTAGAATTTAGTTATGTAGAAATTATAACAGATATATTATTACTTATTGATTTTTTAATTTATTGTAAATTAATATACGTCTTTTTTTTTAAATAGAAAATTATAAAGCTTGTATCCAAGATAAAATGCAACAGACCCTTTGTGGGTTTGGGGGGCGGTGGGGGGCGGTTCGGGTCGGGGTCGGGGGCAAACAGTTTTGACTTTGTTTGTGTGTGTGGGTTTTGGGTGTGCGGGGGGGGGGGGGGGGTGTTTACGAAACTAAAAAAAATTGAGTTAGGCCAATCCTTAATATACATTTTATTTACAAATAAATAATTAAGTAAACAAATTAAGGGTAAATATATAATTTTATTATTTTAATTCATGTATAACTAACACCATCATAACTTATTCTATCTTCTACCCTGCATAAAATTATACATAGATTTCCTCATAAGTTATGTGAGTATTAACTATGTAGAATTAGAAAAATGCAACCAAACACCACATAAATCAATACATGAATAATTTTTATACAACATTTGGAGACACACCAACCAAACATTTCATAAAATTTATACATGAATAATTTTGATTCTATTTACAAACCAAACATGATATAAAATTAATATATGAATAGCCAAATTATTCATGTTTTAACTTTGCCCTTATCCAGTAACCAAACAGCCCCTAAGTTTCTTGCTTTAGATATATGTTAGAATGTACTGTCCATTTTGTTTCAATCACCTCATTATTTTGCTATTGTTACCATTATTTTTTCATAATTATTCATAATTATTTTAATTTGTTGCAATTGAATTATATATGAGCCTTTCGAAAACAACCTCTCTACTCTTAGGATGTAAGGATAAGAACCCTGTCATTTTCCTACCTATTTGTGAAATTACAATCTGAATATTGTTTGATGATGAAAAAGAACAGAAAAAAAAACTAACTTAAGCAAAGCAAAGCAAATTACTGCTCCCTAGAAGCTCCTCCACCTTATTTCCTTGAAAATTCGAACGAACAACCTCAAAATGGGAGGTGAAAGATATTTTACCACTTAAGCAGACTTTTTTTTTTTTACAAATTACACCTAAAAAAAGGAAAACATTACACCATTAAATTTAAAATACTCATTCATGTAAAACAAATAAAATAGAGGCAGACATTAATCTTTGTAAATTTTTCATGAAATAATGGACATATTTAAAATTGAAGCTCATTAGTCTTACCATGTAAAAAAGTTCCCAACAAATATAAAGGGATGAAAAGTTAATAAGGCTTTTGAGTTTTAAAACAAAGGAAAACGATTGTTTTTAATTAATACGACTTTGGAGATGAATATAATAAATTAAATAGGCAAGTAAATGCTTAAAATTTAATGGACAAGTAATGAAATACACGACTGAAAATAACGGTAACATAACTCTTATAAAATGGACTCTTTAGAGCAAAACAAATATAAACTCTTTAGAGCAAAAATAAATAATATAGAGTAAATGAAAAATTAAAAACTCTCATCCCTCTTCATGTAAAGTTCTACTCTTTTCACATACCCGTGAGGTCAAAATCACCTTGCGATCAAATAAATTATACACATATAATATATATAAATGAAAGGTTGTATGTTTATATAAAATAATAAGTTTATTCGGTGAAAACATATGATCGAATTCTCAATTCGCTTAAAGCTTTTATTTTGCATCAATTTGAGAACCTTATAAATTTAAATATTCAAAAAATTAATCATACTTGATGAAACTCCTTTTTAAAATTGTCTATGATTTAGGTTCATAGATACCCAAAACATACTTGTTAGAGTTTTCTCAATCGAAGAAACCTCAATTATGTGCTATATTAAAAACACTAAAAAATAATAATTCTCTTATCTATATTAAATATGCAATGTTAAGAAACTAAAAGGTCATTTTATTTAAATTTCTTAAAAGCTAAATTTAATGGTCTTTATTTTCATAATTTCTACAACGTACTTTTTATCATCGTAGTCCCTAAAATAATTAATAGTAATATTCATGACATTATTTGTTATTTCATATTGTAGAGACACATTAATGATCACATTTATCTTTTAAGTCGATAAATTTTTTGTGCTTATTATATTCATAATAGTTCAGTTAAATATTAAAATGAAGGCTATTGAATAGAGGTTAACTTGTGGAAGTGAAAATCAATAAGAAATCGTAAGATTGCACATTCACTTCATAGTTTTTTCCTTTATTCTTTATTAATTACGACAGTAACAATGGTGTTGCATTATTTATTTTCTTATATATGCTTTCTTTATGATTTTTCTATTATTTATTTTCTTATATATGCTTTCTTTATGATTTTTCTTTATCTTATATTTCATATAGATTTCGGATTGTCGCAAGTCTTTAAATTGTTTTGTATCAAAATAGTAATTTATGATTCTATTGAAGCTCTGCTAACTAACCATTTTTTATAGATAGATAGAGAGAGATTGAAATATTTAATTTTAAAAAAATTAATAGCTTATCATTTTTTATCATTGTGCGAAGCACGGATAAATTCACTAATAATTAAGAAAATAAGAAATAACATATATTATTTGAATTGCTGAAAAAGTAATATAAATCGTAATACTTAATAACTTAAAAAGAATTCAAAAGACATATAAAAAATTGATTGATTCTCAAAATTTTATCAATACCACATAAATGATATATATTATTTCAAAAGTTATGTAATAAATTATTAATCATAATAATTAATAATTTAAAAAAAATATAAAATTCATAACAAAATATGATTTGACTATCTAAATTCTATTTATATCACATATTAAAAAAGAAAAAAACACATATTGAACCTATGCTAGCACAAATTTCGATGTCTAGTGTGGAATTTTAATAAAAAGGAGACAAATTAGAAATCCTATCCATCCAAAATCTAAAAGAAGCACCTAAAGAGAGTTTTGGTTGTGCTCGGAGGGAGACACCTGTTTTGACAGGTGTTGGAATTAGGTGATAAAATGACACGTGTCATGTCATAAGTGCCACTAGGTAGATCTATTTAAATGACTTGTTGTACATTATTATTGTTATTATTAGATTGTAGAAACAAAGATTAAGCATTGGAGGGAGAAAATTAGGTGAAAATGCAAGCCATGAAAGAAACTGCGTCTGGTATTGAAAAGACCAAAGCTGTTGTTGAAGAAAAGGTTTTCTATCTCTTCCCATTTTTTATTCTCTCGGTAATTTACTATTTTGAAATGTCTTAACTAAATTTATCTAGTTTGGTATATTATTTTGAGATGTCTTAACAATATTTCTCTAGTTTATAAATGAGATATCTAACCATAGTTGTTTATTTATAAAATAAATAAATAAGTTATCATTTTATAGCTATATTTTATTTTAATAAGAGTAATCTATCCTAATTTTTAATTCCTGTGTCAAGTTATTATTAAACAATTATAGTATTGTTTAATTGTTATGGATCAGCCAGCCCAAGTCAGTAGGAAAATTGAGATTGAGACAATTAGGAAAAGCCAACGAATTAAACAGCCCAACAAAAGTCTACAAGACTATAAATGCAAGGAGAAGCACGTGAGAAAAGTTGTTATATGGCAGAGTAGTGGGTAAGAAAGAAGTGATAGCAACATTCTCTTAATTCTCATCTCATTTCTTCTAAGTTCTCTCACCTCTTTCTATCTTATTGTTTAGTATTTTTCATATAGCAATTGCTGCTCTTTGAGAGCTGAACTATTAAATTTCATTAGCGTAATTGTTCTTCTTGAGTAATCAATTTAACTGTTTTGTTATTCCAGTTTAGTTTATAAAATGAATCAATATATCATTTTATGTAGAGTAATTTATCCTATCATTTACTAATTTTTAATTTTAGTATCAGTTGTTAGTGGACAGCTCATATTGAACTCCGAAAGTAATGGAGAAATTTATATGATTCATTTTTCTTTTTAGTTTCAAAATATTTATTTTAATCATTTAATATATAAAATTACATTTATTTTAGACTATAAATTTTAATAAAATTTCTTTCTTACATTTAGAAATATTTATTTTATTTTTAATAAAATGCTATACACCTACTTTAGATTGGTTATTATGTTTAAGACAACCTATTCCATTATTTATTTATGTAGTGAGATAAGTTAGTAAGGGATAATTTGTTTCCAGGATAATTGATTTTTGTAATGATGGAATTAGATGACAGCAAACAATCCAAGTGAGAAAGAGATGGCAACAGAAAAAAAAAGAAAAGAAGAAAGAATAGAGAAGGCAAGACACATTCCTACTCAACAAGTGGAGCTATTGGGCAGCCAAGTGGTGCACATCAAATGTCAGGGCATGGAAGTGGACAACCAACAGGAGCAAGTGTGGTAGAAGGTGTGGTGCCTTCACACCCTATTGGGAAGGGCTACTGGTGCCACTTCTGGTTCATATACTTAACTACACACTTTTCAGGTTTTCTTTCATTTCACAACGATGATGTATTCCTTTTCTTTTATTTCAATAGTATTGTGAAATGACTCTATGTTAAGACGTAATGCTTCAACAATTTTGACACATACATACGTATATGGAAAAAAAAATTATCACATAGAGGCACAAGTCAACTAATAATAATAAAAATAATGGTGTGAGGCTTTTTTATTTTTGAGACAAGTGTAAAAAAAATTTAATTTGACACAAATTATTAGTTATCTTCGAATTATTGATTATTTTGAAAATATTTCTATATTTGATTAATTGCAATTAGATAAACATCCGATCATCTTCGATTTGCCGTCTCAAATTTTTGTATGGCATTTTACTTTTAATAACAAGTTTGGGCATTTTACTTTTAAGAGAAAAATGTTAAATATCTTGGTGATAGTATTTTGATAAAGATTGAAGGTGTATTTGAAGTTCAGTCAATCAATTAAAATAAAAGGTATTTTAAAAGTTCTCAAAAAAAAATTTTATGGGGGTTTTTAATACATTCTCTCTCTTTTTTTTGACATCTATTTTCCTACATTTTACATTTATTATTCACCACTTCTCTTCCCTTCAATCCTCTTTAGAAACATTACAAATAAGTTTATCGTTTATTGTTTAAAATATCTTTTAATAGAATCAATAAATCTAAATACAAATTAATCTACTTTAGATTATAAACCCGATTAGATAGGATTATTTTTGTTCTAATTTTATTTAAAAATTATAAATATTCTTTTCGACATAACTATATTTAAAGATAAGAATGAACTATATTATTTAAAAATAAGAGCGACAACGGAGCAAATCAAGGCAAGCCGCGACAGATTTATAAACGTTTTCTAAAACATTTACATGGGGAAATTAGAAATGTTTGCTAAAAAAATTACACAAGGAAGAATTATATAGCGAAAGTTAGTTTTTTTTTTTTTAAAATTAAAACTTAAAATGCTTACCTTTTCAAGAATCAATCGGTTCTATACAAATTATTATTATTATTATTATTATTATTATTATTATTATTATTTTTTTTTTTTTATTATTATTATTATTATTATCATCATTATTATTATTATATCAGTCAGTATTATATTATAATAATAAATCATTGTTATTAGAATTCATTTTTCTAGATCTTCACATTCACTTATAGTGTATATGTATCAGCGTTTTCTTATGATGTATTCCAAAAAAAAAAAAAAAAATTATAACTAAAAAGAAGAAAAATAATTGATAATCTCTATTAAGAAAATGACTATAGATATATAAACTAACACATAATAATTATAAAAAAGCAATGTAATGAAAAGTTTGAATTAATTTGAGTTGTTTTTTTTTTGAAAAATGTTTGTAATTGTAAAGATATTAATTATTTTTTTGAGTTAAATGGATGTCATTAAAAATATTTGATAACAAGATTATTTACGTTTTTCTTGACCTTAAATATGTTTTTAGTTTCAATCAAATTAAATATGTTATATGGTGTATGACCTCAACATAAGAAGGGTAAAAAAAAAAAATTTGCGTCTGCTGGTAGTCGAATAGCTTGGAAGGCAATTATCCTAACCGTTGGACTACAAACGCCTAGTTGTATAGCATTTAGTTTTTTACATTCTAGTTTATTGTTAGGACTTTGGCCGTATAGAACATATTTTATCATTGATATGACAATGTCAACAACATGCACATTGTATATGTGTGTCTGATTCCGCTTGCATGCATCTTTAGGACATTAGTTATCTTCCTCCAACATCAATATCGGGTAACTCTATTCATAAAGGCTTTGAACAAATGAGAATAAATCACTTAATAATGTTGTTTTTGTTGGAGTTTAAACATAAGATCTATTAAATCTCAATTCACTTCATTGACTACTAAGTGACATATTTGTACATCATATTCATCTACTGTCCAAGCAAAATATTAAATATATTTCAATGTATTAATAAAACAAAATATAAAGCAATTTATTTTTTTCTCTTTTTCGAAAAAAAGAAGCAAATACCTAGTGAAAAGCAAACAAACAAATATATCTTAATGTGGAAGGAAATCGAAATATTCGCAATAAATAATTGTGAGAAGAAGTTTATCCAATCAATTAATGGCTTATTGCTCAATGACATATTCAAAATTTTCACTATATAGGATTCGAAAAATAAAAATGTAGCTTGACTTTAGAACTTCAAGGTGAATTCTTGTGTTTGAGAAATTCAAAATCTCTATATATATACAAAAAAAAATGAAGAGTTTTTTTTTTTTTACCTTATATATAGTAAAAAAGAATTGTGCAATGAATTCAAGTGAACACCACGGCACCCGATCTGCCCCTGCAGCGCGCCGATTACAGTTAAAGTCCAGGTAGAAACAAATGGGCTTTGATTCAGATGCAATTAAAGGAGTTCAGACCCGTGCCCACAAAAGAAGCCCAACAAACATGCAATTTCTCCCTCATTGGCTTCATAGAGAAGTTTTGTTTTCTTTATATAGCTGACCATTAGCATGTATGCTCGTCCTTTTTGGGACATCCGATAAAATTGGAACAATACGGAGAAGATTAGTATGGCCCCTATTCAAGGATGACACGCACAAATCGAGAAATGGTCCAAATTTTTTTCTCAAACAAATCCCCTTTTCTTTTTACAGATCAGGTTAAGCTAACTTATTTGGTCTGCCATCTTTGGCATGTATATTTTTTACATATAATGTATATTTTCTTTTTATAGATCAGGTTGAGCTAACTTTTTTGGTCTGCCATCTTTGGCATGTATATTTTTTTACATATAATGTGTGTGTGTTAATACTGTTCTGTCCACCTTTAATATTACTTTCATCTGATATCACTTTTGATCTGACACATAATTAGAGATTTAATTTATTGAAATAAATTTTTATTTAAAATATATTTTGTAATTTTATATAAGATATTTTCTCTATTTCATATTAAAATGAATCTTTTATTGTTCAAA